>JAMOIN010001165.1:0-62419 GCA_024666655.1 Dascyllus trimaculatus
ATGAACCATTGGAGCGCTGTGCCAGAGATGCCAATTGACTGGAGACGGTGAAGGAGGATGGTGTGGTCAATGGTGTCAAAAGCAGCAGAAAGGTCGAGGAGAAGGAGGATGGATAAAGAACCAGAGTCGGCAGCAAGGAGAAGATCATTGGAGACTTTGAGCAGGGCTGTTTCAGTACTGTGGTGTGTGCGGAATCCAGATTGAAATAGCTCAAACAGCTGGGTGGAGTGGAGATGCTGTTGGAGTTGGGTGATGACGGAGCGTTCCAGAATTTTTGAAAGCAGCGGAAGGTTGGAGATGGGTCTAAAGTCAAGGCCAGGTTTTTTCAGAAGAGGTGTGATAGTGGCAAGTTTGAGCAGAGATGGGACAGAGGCGGAGGTAAGGGAAGAATTGATGATGTTGATGATGAGAGGGGTCAAGATAGGAAAACAGGGTTTTAGGAGAGGAGACGGAATGGGTTCAAGAAGGCAGGTGGAGAGTGGAGAAAAATGTCACAAAAAGGTAAAAAATGTCTCAAAATCGTCATTCCGCGGTATGAGGTCAAAAATGTCACAAAAATGTCATACCGCAGGATGAGGTCAAAAATGTCGCGAAAACGTCATACCGCGGTATGAGGTCAAAAATGTCACAAAAACGTCATACCGCGGTATGAGGTCAGAAATGTCACATAAACGTCATACTGCGGAATGATGTCAAAAATGTCACAAAAAGGTCAAAAATGTCACATAAACGTCAAACTGCAGAATAATGTCAAAAATGTCACAAAAAGGTCAAAAATGTCACAGCAACGTCATACCGCGGTATGAGGTCAAAAATGTCGCGAAAACGTCATACCGCGGGATGATGTCAAAAATGTCACAAAAACGTCATACCGCGCGATCATGTCAAAAATGTCATAAACAGGTCAAAAATGTCTCAAACACGTCATACTGCGGTATGAGGTCATGAATGTCACAAAAACGTTCTACCGCGTGATAGGGTAAAAAATGTCACAAAAACGTAATACCGCGGTATGAGCTAAAAAATGTCACAAAAACGTCATACCGCGGAATCATGTCAAAAATGTCACAAAAACGTCATACCGCGCGATCATGTCAAAAATGTCATAAACAGGTCAAAAATGTCTCAAACACGTCATACTGCAGTATGAGGTCAAAAACGTCACAAAAAAGTCACACCGCGGAATGATGTCAAAGATGTCACAAATACGTCATATCGCGAGATGAGGTAAAAAATGTCACAGAAAGGTAAAAAATGTCTCAAAAACGTCATTCTGCGGTATGAGGTCAAGAATGTCACAAAAACGTCATACCACGAGATGAGGTCAAAAATGTCACAAAAAAGTCATAAAGCGGTATGAAGTCAAAAATGACACAAAAACATCATACCGCGGTATGAGGTCAAAAACGTCACAAAAGTCACAAAAACGTCATATCGCGGTATGAGGTCAAAAATGTCGCAAAAACGTCATTCGGCGGGATGATGTCAAAAATGTCACAAAAACTTCATTCCACGGTATGAGGTCAAAAATGTCACAATGAGGTCAAAAATGTCACAAAAACGTCATGACGCGGAATGTTGTCAAAAATGTCACAAAAACGTCATAACGCGGGGTGATGTCAAAAATGTCACAAAAATTTCATACCGCAGTATGTCAAAAATGTCACAAAATCGTCATACCGCGGGATGAGGTGAAAAATTTCACAAAAACGTCATACTGCGGTATGAGGTAAAAATTGTCACATAAACGTCACCCTGCGGAATGATGTCAAAAATGTCACAAAAAGGTCAAAAATGTCACAAAAACGTCATACCGCGGAATGAGGTAAAAAATGTTCCAAAAAGTTCAAAAATGTCAAAAAAAAGGCATAAAGTGGTATGAAGTCAAAAATGTCACAAAAACGTCAAACCGCGGTAGGAGGTCAAAAACGTTACAAAAAGGTCAAAAGTGTCACAAAAAGGTCAAAAATGTCACATAAAAGTCATACCGCGGTATAAGGGTCAAAAACGTCACAAAAACGTCAAACCGCGGTATGTGGTCAAAAACATCACAAAAAGGTCAAAAATGTCACAAAAACGTCATACCGTGGCATGACGTCAAAAATGTCACGAAAACATCATACCGCGGAATGAGGTCAAAAATGTCACAAAAATTTCATATGAGGTCAAAAATTTCAGAAAAAGGTCATCACGCGGGATGAGGTCAAAAATTTCACAAAAACGTATTACGGCGGTATGAGGTCAAAAATGTCACAAAAAGGTGAAACCGTGGAATGAGGTCAAAAATGTCACATAAAAGTCACACTGCGGGATGATGTCAAAAATGCCTCAAAAACGTCACACAGCGGGATGATGTCAAAAATGTCACAAAAACGGCATACCGCGGTTTGAGGTCAAAAATGTCACATGAACGTCATACTGCGGAATGATGTCAAAAATGTCACAAAAAGGTCAAAAATGTCACAAAATCGTCATACCGCTGTATGAGGTCAAAAATGTCGCGAAAACGTCATACCGCGGTATGATGTCAAAAATGTCACAAAAAGGTCAAAAATGTCACAAAAAGGTCAAAAATGTCACATAAAAGTCATACCGCGGTATGAGGTCAAGAATGTCACAAAAATTTCAGAAGGTCAAAAATGTCAGAAAAAGATCATACCGCGGGATGTCAAAAATGTCACAAAAACGTCATACAGCGGAATGTTGTCAAAAATGTCACAAAAATGTCATACGGCGGGATGATGTCAAAAATTTCAATAAAAGGTCAAAAATATCACAAAAACGTCATACCGCGGGATGAGGTCAAAAATGTCACAGAAAAATCATAAAGCGGTATGAAGTCAAAAATGTCACAAACGTTATACCGCGGTATGAGGTCAAAAATGTCACAAAAACGTCATATCGCGGGATCATGTCAAAGATGTCATAAACAGGTCAAAAATGTCGAAAAACGTCACATCGCGGGATGACGTAAAAAACGTCACAAAAACGTCATACCGCGGTATGAGGTCAAAAACGTCACAATAGTCACAAAAACGTCATACCGCGGTATGAGGTCAAAAATGTCGCAAAAACGTCATACCGCGGGATTAGGTCAAAAATGTCACAAAAATGTCATACGGCGGGATGATGTCAAAAATTTCAATAAAAGGTCAAAAATATCACAAAAACGTCATACCGCGGGATGAGGTCAAAAATGTCACAGAAAAATCATAAAGCGGTATGAAGTCAAAAATATCACAAAAACGTCATAACGCGGTATCAGGTCAAAAACGTCACAAAAAGGTCAAAAATGTCACAAAAAGGTCAAAAATGTCACATAAAAGTCATACCGCGGTATGAGGTCATACACGTCACAAAATGGTCAAAAATGTAAGAAAAGCGTCATACCGCGGGAGGAGGTCAAATTGTCACAAAAACGTCGTACGGCGGGATGTTGTCAAAAGTGTCACAAAAAGGTCAAAAATGTCACAAATACGTCATACCGCGGAATGTCGTCAAAAATGTCAGAAAAAAGTCAAAAATGTCTCAAAAACGTCATTCCGCGGTATGAGGTAAAAAATGTCAAAAAAAGGTCAAAAATGTCGCAAAAACGTCATACCGCGGTATGAGGTCAAAAATGTCACAAAAACGTCATACCGTGTAATGGTCAAAAATGCCTCAAAAACGTCATTCCGCGGGATGTTGTCAAAAATGTCACAAAAAGGTCAAAAATGTCTCAAAAACGTGATTCCGCGGTGTGAGGTCAAAAATGTCACAAAAACGTCATACCGCGGGATGAGGTCAAAAATGTCACAAAAACGTCATACGGCGGGATAATGTCAAAAATGTCGCAAAAAGGTCAAAAATGTCACAAAAACGGCATACCACGGTATCAGCTAAAAATCACACAAAAACGTCATGAGGTCAAAAAGGTCACGAGAACGTCATACCGCGGAATGAGGTCAAAAATGTCAGAAAAACGTCAGATGAGGTCAAAAATGTCACAAAAACGTCATACTGCAGGATGAGGTCAGAAATGTCACAAAAACGTCAGATGAGGTCAAAAATGTCACAAAAATGTCAAACCACGGTATGACGTCAAAAATTTCACAAAAGCGTTATCCCGCAGTATGAGGTCAAAAATGTCAAAAAAAGTCAAAAATGTCGCAAAAACGTCATACCGCGGTATGAGGTCAAAAGTGTCATAAAAACGTCATACTGCGTGATGAGGTCAAAAATGCCTCGAAAACGTCATACCGCTGGATGTTGTCAAAAATGTCACAAAAAGGTCAAAAATGTCTCAAAAACGTCATACCGCGGAATGATGTCAAAAATTTCACAAAAACGTCACATCGCAGGATGAGGTCAAAAATGTCACAAAAACGTCATTCGGCGGGATATTATCAAAAATGTCACAAAAATTTCCTACCGCGGAATGAAGTCAAAAATGTTCCAAAAACGTCAAAAATGTCACAAAAACGTTATACCCCGGTATGAGGTCAGAAACGTCACAAAAAGGTCAAAAATGTCGCAAAAACGTCGTACCGCGGGATGAGGTCAAAAATGCCTCAAAAACGTCACACCGCGGGATGATGTCAAAAATGTCACAAAAAAGTCAAAAATTTCTCAAAAACGTGATACGGGATGATGTCAAAAAATTCAGAAAAACGTCATACCGTGGGATGAGGTCAAATATGTCACAAAAACGTCATATCGCGGGATGAGGTCAAAAATGCCACAAAAAGGTCAAAAATGTCACAAAAACGTCATACCGCAGTCTGAGGTCAAAAACGTCACAAAATGGTCAAAAATGTCACAAAAAGGTCAAAAATGTCACATAAAAGTCATACCGCGGTATGAGGTCAAAAATCACAGAAAAACGTCATACCACGGTATGAGGTCAAAAATGTCACAATAACGTCATACCGCGGTCTGAGGTCAAAAACGTCACAAAAAGGTCAAAAATGTCACATAAAAGCCATACCGCAGTATGAGGTCAAAAATGTCACAAAAAGGTCAAAAATGTCGCAAAAACGTCATACCGCGGAATCATGTCAAAACATGCACAAAAAGGTCAAAACTGTCGCAAAAACGTCATACCGCGGGATGAGGTCAAAAATGCCTCAAAAACGTCACACCGCGGGATGATGTCAAAAATGTCACAAAAACGTCATATCGCGGGATGTGGTCAAAAATGTCACAAAAACATCAAACCGCGGTATAAGGTCAAAAATGTGAAAAAAACATCATACCGCGGTATGAGGTCAAAAACGTCACAAAAGTCACAAAAACGTCATAACGCGGCATGAGGTCAAAAACGTCACAAAAATGTCAAAAATGTCACAAAAAGGTCAAAAATGTCGAAAAACGTCATATCGCGGGATGAGGTCAAAAATGCCACATAAAAGTCACACCGCGGTATGAGGTCAAAAACGTCACAAAAACGTCATACCGCGGTATGAGTTCAAAAATGTCACAAAAATTTCATAACGCAGTATGACGTCAAAAATGTCACGAAAATTTCATACCGCGGTATGAGGTCAAAAATTTCAGAAAAAGGTCATACCGCGGGATGACGTCAAAAATGTGACAAAAACGTCATACCGCGGGATGATGTCAAAAAAGTCAGAAAAAAGGCCTTTCCGCGGTATGAGGTCAAAAATGTCGCAAAAACGTCATACCGCGGTATGACGTAAAAAAGTTCACAAAAACGTTATACCGCGGGATGAAGTCAAAAATGTCACAAAAACGTCACAAAAAAGTCAAAAATGTCGCAAAAACGTCATACCGCGGTATGAGGTCAAAAATGTTACAAAAACGTCATACTGCGGGATGATGTCAAAAATGCTTCAAAAACGTCACACCGCGGGATGAGGTCAAAAATGTCACAAAAATGTCAAAAATGTCTCAAAAACGTCATACCGCGGTATGAGGTCAAAAATGTCAGAAAAACATCATACCGCGGGATGAGGTCAAAAATCACAGGATGATGTCAAAAATGTTACAAAAAGGTCAAAAATGTCACAAAAACGTCATACCACGGTATGATGTCAAAAATGTCACAAAGACGTCACATTGCAGGATGAGGTCAAAAATGTCACAAAAACGTTATACGGTGGGATAATGTCAAAAATGTCACAAAAACGTAGTACGGGGGGATAATGTGAAAAATGTCACAAAAAGGTAAAAATTGTCACAAAAACGACATACCACGGTATGATGTCAAAAATTTCACAAAAACGTCAAACCGCGGAATGATGTCAAAAATGTCACAAAAACGTCACATCGCGGGATGAGGTCAAAAATGTCACAAAAACGTTATACCGCGTAATGAGGTCAAAAACGTCACAAAAGTCACAAAAACGTCAAACCGCGGTATGAGGTCAAAAATGTCACAAAAACGTCAGACGGCAAGATGATGTCAAAAATGTCACAAAAATTTCATACCGCGGAATGAGGTCAAAAAAGTTCCAAAAAGGATAAAAATGTCACAAAAAAGTCATGAAGCGGTATGAGGTCAAAAATCTCAGAAAAAGGTCATACCGCGGGATGAGGTCAAGAATTTCACAAAAACGTTATCCCGCGATATGAGGTCAAAAACGTCACAAAAAGGTCAACAATGTCGCAAAAACGTCATACCGCGGCATGAGGTCAAAAATGTTACAAAAACGTCACTCCGCGGGATGAGGTCAAAAATGTCTCAAAAACATCATACCGCGGGATGATGTAAAAAATGTCACAAAAAGGTCAAAAATGTCTCAAAAACGTGATACCGCGGTATGAGGTCAAAAATGTCACAAAAAAGTCATACCGATGTATGAGGTCAAAAACATCACAAACGTCACAAAAACGTCATACCTTGGTATGAGGTCAAAAATGTCACAAAAACGTCATAAAAAGTTCAAAAATGATGCAAAAACGTCATACCGGGGTATGAGGTCAAAAAACTCAGAAAAAGGTAATACCGCGGGATGAGGTCAAAAATGTCACAAAAACGTCATACCGCGGTATGATGTCAAAAATGATGCAAAAACGTCATACCGCAGTATGAGGTCAAAAACGTCACGAAAACGTCATACGTTGACATTTTATGAGGTCAAAAATCACAGAAAAAGGTCACACCGCGGGATGAGGTCAAAAATTTCACAAAAGCGTAATCCCGCAGTATGAAGTAAAAAATGTCATAAAAAAGTCAAAAATGTCACAAAAACATCATACCGCGGGATTAGGTCAAAAATGCCTCAAAAACGTCATACGGCGGGAAGAGGTCAAAATTGTTCCAAAAAGGTCAAAAATGTCACAAAAAAGTCATAAAGCGATATGAAGTCAAAAATGTCACAAAATCTTCATACCGTGGAATGAGGTCAAAAATGTTCCAAAAAGGTCAAAAATGTCACAAAAAAGTCATAAAGCGGTATGAAGTCAAAAATGACACAAAAGCGTCATACCGCGGTCTGAGGTCAAAAACATCACAAAAAGGTCAAAAATGTCACAAAAAGGTCAAGAATGTCACATAAAGGTCATGCCGCGGGATGAGGTCAAAAATGTCACAAAAACGTCATACCGCGGTATGAGGTCAAAAATGTCACAATAATTTCATACCGCGGTATGAGGGCAAAAATCTCAGAAAAAGGTCATACCGCGGGATGAGGTCAAAAAATTCACAAAAACGTCATACCGCGGAATGAGGTCAAAAATGTCACAAAAACGTCAAACCGCAGGATCATGTAAAAAAATGGCATAAAAAGGACAAAAATGTCTCAAAAAAGTCATAAAGCGGTATGAAGTCAAAAATGACACAAAAGCGTCATACCGCGGTATGAGGTCAAAAATGTCACAAAAACGTCATACCGCAGGATGAGGTCAAAAATTCCTCAAAAACGTCATACCGCTGGATGATGTCAAAAATGTCACAAAAAGGTCAAAAATGTCACATAAAAGTAGTTCCGCGGTATTAAGTAAAAAATGTCACAAAAACGTCATACCGCGGTATGAGGTCAAAAATGTCACAAAAACGTCAAACCTCGGTTTGAGGTCAAAAATGTCACAAAAGTCAGAAAAACGTCATACCGCATTTATGAGGTCAAAAATGTCGCAAAAACGTCATACCGCAGGATGAAGTCAAAAATGTCGCAAAAACGTCAAACCGCGGGATGATGTCAAAAATGTCACAAAAACTTCATACCGCAGAATCATGTCAAAAATGCCACAAAAAGGTCAAAAATGTCAAAAAAACGTCATACCGCGGGATCATGTCAAAATTGTCATAAAAAGGTCAAAAATGTCTCAAAAATTGAGGTCAAAAATCTCAGAAAAAAGTTATACCGCGGGATGAGGTCAGATATTTCACAAAAGCGTTATACCGCGGTATGAGGTAAAAAATGTCACCAAAAGGTCAAAAATGTTACAAAAACGTCAAACCGATGAATGATGTCAAAACTTGCACAAAAAGATCAAAACTGTCACAAAAACGTTATACCGCGGTGTGAGGTCAAAAATCTCAGAAAAAGGTCATACCGCGGGATGAGGTCAAAAATTTCACAAAAACGTCATACCGCGGTCTGAGGTCAAAAATGTCACAAAAATTTCATACCGCGGTATGAGGTCAAAAATGTCACAGAAACGTCATACCGCGGGATGAGGTCAAAAATGTCGCAAAAAAGGTCAAACCGCAGTATGAGGTCAAAAGTGTCACAAAAACGTCATACCGCGGGATGAGGTCAAAAATGTCATAAAAACGTCATGCCGCGGTATGAGGTCAAAAACGTCACGAAAACGTCAGATGAGGTCAAAAATGTCACAAAAACGTCATACCACGGTATGAGGTCAAAAATCTCAGAAAAAGGTCATACCGCGGGATGTGGTCAAAAATTTCACAAAAGCGTTATCCCGCAGGATGAGGTGAAAAATGTCAAAAAAAGGTCAAAAATGTGGCAAAAACGTCATACCGCGGTATGAGGTCAAAAATGTCACAACAACGTCAAACCGAGGGATGAGGTCAAAAATGCCTCAAAAGCGTCATACCGCGGGATGATGTCAAAAATGTCACAAAAAGGTCAAAAATGTCTCAAAAACGTGATACCGAGGTGTGAGGTAAAAAATGTCACAAAAACGTCATACCGCGGGATGAGGTCAAAAATGTCACAAAAACGTCATACCGCGGAATTCGGTCAAAAAAGTCACAAAAACATCATACCGCGGTATGAGGTCAAAAACGTCATAAAAGTCACAAAAACGTCATACGGCGGGATGATGTCAAAAATGTCACAAAAATTTCATACCGTGGAATGAGGTCAATAATGTTCCAAAAAGGTCAAAAATGTCACAAAAAAGTCATAAAGCGGAATGAAGTCAAAAATGACAAAAAAACGTCATACCGCGGTCTGAGGTCAAAGACATCACAAAAAGGTCAAAAATGTCACATAAAACTCATGCCGCGGGATGAGGTCAAAAATGTCACAAAAACGTCATACCGCGGTATGAGGTCAAAAATGTCACAAAAATTTCATACCGCGGTATGAGGGCAAAAATCTCAGAAAAAGGTCATACCGCGGGATGAGGTCAAAAATTTCACAAAAACGTTATACCGCGGTATGAAGTAAAAAATGTCACAAAAAGGTCATATGGCAAGATGATGTCAAAAATGTCACAGAAACGTCATACCGCGGTATGAGGTCAAAAACGTCACAAAAGTCACAAAAATGTCATACCGCGGTATGAGGTCAAAAATGTCGTAAAAACGTCATACGGCAAGATGATGTCAAAAATGTCAAAAAAGTTTCATACCTCGGAATGAGGTCAAAAATGTTCCAAAATGGTCAAAAATGTAACAAAAAAGTCATAGAGCGATATGAAGTCAAAAATGTCACAAAAACGTAATACCGCGGTTTGAGGTCAAAAACGTCACAAAAAGGTCAAAAATATCACAAAAACGTCATACCGCGGTATGAGGTTAAAAATGTCACAAAAACGTAATACCACGGGATGAGGTCAAAAATGTCACAAAAATTTCATATAGCGGTATGAGGTCAAAAACGTCAAGAAAACGTCATACCGCAGGATGATGTCAAAAATGAAAAAAAACGTCATACCGCGGTTTGAGTTCAAAAATGTCACAAAAACGTCATACCGCAGTATGAGGTCAAAAATGTCACAAAAACGTCATACCACGGAATCATGTCAAAAATGTCACAAAAAGGTCAAAAATGTCACAAAAACGTCATACCGCGGGATCATGTCAAAAATGTCATAAAAAGGTCAAAAATGTCTCAAAAATTTCATACCGCGGTATGAGGTCAAAAATGTTCGAAAAAGGTCATACCGCGGGATGAGGTCAGAAATTTCACAAAAACGTTATACAGCGGTATGAGGTCAAAAATGTCACAAAAAGGTCAAAAATGTCGCAAAAACGTCATGCCGCTATATGCGGTCCAAAATGTCACAATAACCTCATACTGCGGAATGATGTCAAAAATTTCACAAAAAAGTCATACTGCGGGATGATGTCAAAAATGTCACAAAAAGGTCAAAAATGTCACAAAAACGTCATACCACGGGATCATGTCAAAAATGTCACAAAAAGGTCAAAAATGTCACAAAAACGTCATACCGCGGGATGATGTCAAAAATGTCACGAAAATTTCATCCCGCAGTATGATGTCAAAAATGCCTCAAAAACGTCATACCGCGGGATGAGGTCAAAAATGTCACAAAAAGGTCAAAAATGTCTCAAAAACGTCACACCGCGGTATGAGGTCAAAAATTTCACAAAAACGTCATACCGCGGTATGAGGTCAAAATTGTCACATGAACGTCATACTGCGGAATGATGTCAAAAATGTCACAAAAAGGTAAAAAATGTCACAAAAACGTCATACCGCGTTATTAGGTCAATACTTGCACGAAAAGGTCAAAAATGTCGAAATACGTCATATCGCGGGATGAGGTCAAAAATGTCACAAAAACGTCATACCGCGGGATGATGTCAAAAATGTCACAAAAAGTTCAAAAATGTCGCAAAAACGTCATACCGCGGGATGAGGTCCAAAATGTCACAATAACTTCATACCGCGGAATGATGTCAAAAATTTCACAAAAAAGTCATACCGCGGGATGATGTCAAAAATGTCACAAAAACGTTATGCCGCGGAATCATGTCAAAAATGTCACAAAAAGGTCAAAAATTTCACAAAAACGTCATACCGCGGGATCATGTCAAAAATGTCACAAAAAGGTCAAGAATGTCACAAAAACGTCATACCGCGGGATGATGTCAAAAATGTCACGAAAATTTCATACCGCGGTATGAGGTCAAAAATGTCACAAAAACGTTATACCACGGTATGAGGTCAGAAATGTCACAAAAAGGTTAAAAATTTCACAAAAACGTCATACCGCGGGATGATGTCAAAAATGTCACAAAAAGGTCAAAAATGTCTCAAAAACGTCATACCGCGGTATGACGTCAAAATTGTCATATAAACGTCATACTGCGGAATGATGTCAAAAATGTCACAAAAATGTAAAAAATGTCAAAAAAACGTCATACCGCGGTATGAGGTCAAAAATGTCACAAAAACGTCATACCGCGGTATGAGGTCAAAAACGTCACAAAAGTCACAAAAACATCATACCGCGGTATGAGGTCAAAAATGTCACAAAAACGTCATACGGCGGGATGATGTCAAAAATGTCACAAAAACTTCATACCACGGTATGAGGTCAAAAACGTCACAAAAAAGTCTAAAATGTCACAAAAACGTCATACCGCGGTGAGGTCAAAAATGTCACAAAAACGTTATGCCGCGGATTGTTGTCAAAAATGTCACAAAAACGTCATACAGTGGGATGATGTCAAAAATATCAAAAAAATTTCATACCGCATTATGATGCCAAAAATGTTACAAAAACGTCATACCGCGGGATGATGTCAAAAATGTCACAAAAAATTCATACCGCAGTATGATGTCAAAAATGTCACAAAAACATAATAATGCGGGATGAGGTCAAAAATGTCACAAAAATTTCATACCAAGGAATGAGGTGAAAAATGTCACAAAAAGGTCAAAAATGTCACAAAAACGTCATACCGCGGTATGAGGTCAAAAATGTCGCAAATACGTCATACCGCGGTATGAGGTAAAAAATGTCACAAAAAGGTCAAAAATGTCACAAAAGCGTCATACCGCTGTATGGGGTCCAAAATGTCACAAAAACTTCATACCGCGGAATGATGTCAAAAATGTCAGAAAAACGTCATACCGCGGTATGAGGTCAAAAATGTCACAAAAACGTCATACGGCGGGATGATGTCAAAAATGTTCCAAAAAGGTCAAAAATGTCACAAAAACATCATACCGCGGTATGAGGTCAAAAACGTCACAAAAGTCACAAAAACGTCAAACCGCGAAATGTTGTCAAAAATGTCAAAAAAATTTCATACCGCAGTATGATGTCAAAAATGTCACAAAAACGTCATACCGGGGGATGATGTCAAAAATGTCAAAAAAATTTTATACCGCAGTATGATGTCAAAAATGCCTCAAAAACGTCATACCGCGGGATCATGTCAAAAATGTCACAAAAAGGTCAAAAATGTAACAAAAACGTCATACCGCGGAATCATGTAAAAAATGTCAGAAAAAGGTCAAAAATGTCACAAAAACGTCATTACGCGGTATGAGGTCAAAAACGTAACGAAAACGACATACCGCGGGATGAGGTCAAAAATGTCACAAAAACGTCATACCGCGGAATGATGTCAAAAATTTCACAGAAAAGTCATACCGCGATATGAGGTCCAAAATGTCACAAAAACGTCATACCGCGCGGTATGAGGTAAAAAGTCTCACAAAAACGTCATACCGCGGAATCATGTCAAAAATGTCACAAATAGTTCAAAAATGTCACAAAAACGTCATACTGCGGTGTGAGGTCAAAAATGTCACAAAAACGTCATACGGCGGGATGATGTCAAAGATGTCACAAAAACTTCATACCACGGTATGAGGTCAAAAATTTCACAAAAACGTCATACCGCGGTATGAAGTCAATATTGTCACATAAACGTCATGCTGCGAAATGATGTCAAAAATGTCACAAAAAGGTAAAAAATGTCACAAAAACGTCATACCGCGGTATGAGATCAAAACTTGCAGAAAAAGGTCAAAAATGTCGCAAAAACGTCATATCGCGTGATGAGGTCAAAAATGTCACAAAAACGTCATACCGCGGTATAAGGTCAAAAATGTCACAAAAACGTCGTACCGCGGTATGAGGTCAAAAACGTCACAAAAGTCACAATAATGTCATACCGCGGTATGAGGTCAAAAATGTCGCAAATTCGTCATACCACGGTATGTGGTCAAAAATGTCACAAAAACCTCATACCACGGAATGATGTCAAAAATTTCACAAAAATGTCATACCGCGGTATGAGGTCAAAAATGTCACAAAAACGTCATACCGCGGAATCATGTAAAAAATGTCAAAAAAGGTCAAAAATGTCACAAAAACGTTATACCACGGTATGAGGTCAAAAATGTCGCAAATACGTCATTCCGCAGAATGAGGTCAAAAATGTCACAAAAATGTCAAAAATGTCACCAAAACGTCATACCGCGGAATAATGGAAAAAATGTCACAAAAATGTCTCAAAAACGTCATACCGCGGTATGAAGTAAAAAATGTCACAAAAACGTCATACCGCGGTATGAGGTCAAAAATGTCACAAAAACGTCATACGGCGGGATGATGTCAAAAATGTCCCAAAAAGGTCAAAAATGTAACAAAAACATCATACCGCGGTATGAGGTCAAAAACATCACAAAAGTCACAAAAATTTCATACCACGGTATGAGCTCAAAAATGTCACAAAAACGTCATTCCGCGGTATGAGGTCAAAAATGTCACAAAAACGTCATACGTTTTGAGGTCAAATGAGGTCGTTCTACCACGGTATGAGGTCAAAATTGTCACAAAAACGTCATACCGCGGTATGAGGTCAAAAACGTCACAAAAGTCACAAAAATTTCATACCACGGTATGAGGTCAAAAATTTCACCAAAACGTCATACCGCGGAATAATGGAAAAAATGTCACAAAAAAGTCACAAAAACGTCATGCCGCCGGATCATGTCAAAAATGTCGTAAAAAGATCAAAAATGTCTCAAAAACGTCATACCGCGGTATGAAGTAAAAAATGTCACAAAAACGTCATACCGCGGTATGAGGTCAAAAATGTCACAAAAACGTCATACCGCGGAATCATGTCAAAAATGTCACAAAAAGGTCAAAAATGTCACAAAAAAGTCATACGGCGGCATGATGTCAAAAATGTCCCAAAAAGGTCAAAAATGTAACAAAAACATCATACCGCGGTATGAGGTCAAAAACATCACAAAAACATCATCCCGCGGTATGAGGTCAAAAACGTCAAAAAAGTCACAAACACGTCATACCGCGGTATGATGTCAAAAATGTCACAAAAACTTCATACCACGGAATGACGTCAAAAATGTCACAAAAACGTCATGCCGCGGAATGTTGTCAAAAATGTCACAAAAATTTCATACCGCGGTATGATGTCAAAAATGTCACAAAAACGTCATACCGTGGGATGATGTCAAAAATGTCACAAAAAGGTAAAAAATGTCACAAAAACGTCATACCGCGGAATCATGTAAAAAATGTCACAAAAAAGTCAACAATGTCACAAAAACGTCATACCGCGGTATGAGGTCAAAAATGTCACAAAAACGTTATACCGCGGGACGAGGTCAAAAATGTCACAAAAACGTCAAATGAGGTATGAGGTCAAAAATGTCACAAAAACGTCATACCGTGGAATCATGTAAAAAATGTCAAAAAAAGTCAGAAATGTCACAAAAACGTTCTACCACGGTATGAGGTCAAAAATGTCACAAAAACGTCATACCGCGGTATGAGGTCAAAAACGTCACAAAAGTCACAAAAACTTCATACCACGGTATGAGCTCAAAAATGTCACAAAAACGTCATTCCGCGGTATGAGGTCAAAAATGTCACGAAAACGTCATACCGCGTTTGAGGTCAAAAATGTCACAAAAACGTTAAACCGCGGGATGAGGTCAAAAATGTCAAAAAAACGTCATACCGCGGAATGATGTCAAAAATGTCACAAAAACGTCATAACGCGGTATGAGGTCAAAAATGTCACGAAAACGTCATACCGCGTTTGAGGTCAAAAATGTCACAAAAACGTTAAACCGCGGGATGAGGTCAAAAATGTCAAAAAAACGTCATACCGCGGAATCATGTAAAAAATGTCAAAATGAGGTCAAAAATTTCACAAAAACGTCATACCGCGGTATGAGGTCAAAAATGTCACAAAAACGTCATACCGCGGAATCATGTAAAAAATGTCAAAAAAGGTCAAAAATGTCGCAAATACGTCATTCCGCGATATGAGGTCAAAAATTTCACACAAAGGTCAAAAATGTCACAAAAACGTCATACCGCTGTATGAGGTCCAAAATTTCACAAAAACGTCATACCGCGGAATGATGTCAAAAATGTCACAAAAACGACATACCGCGGGATGATGTCAAAAATGTCACAAAAACGTCATACCGCGGTATGAGGTCAAAAATGTCACCAAAACGTCATACCGCGGAATCATGTAAAAAATGTCACAAAAATGTCACAAAAACGTCATACCGCGGGATGCTGTCAAAAATGTCACAAAAACGTCATACCGAGGTATGAGGTCAAAAATGTGACAAAAACGTTAAACCGCGGGATGAGGTCAAAAATGTCAAAAAAACGTCATACCGCGGAATCATGTAAAAAATGTCAAAATGAGGTCAAAAATTTCACAAAAACGTCATACCGCGGTATGAGGTCAAAAATGTCACAAAAACGTCATACCGCGGAATCATGTAAAAAATGTCAAAAAAGGTCAAAAATGTCGCAAATACGTCATTCCGCGATATGAGGTCAAAAATTTCACACAAAGGTCAAAAATGTCACAAAAACGTCATACCGCTGTATGAGGTCCAAAATTTCACAAAAACGTCATACCGCGGAATGATGTCAAAAATGTCACAAAAACGTCATACCGCGGGATGATGTCAAAAATGTCACAAAAACGTCATACCGCGGTATGAGGTCAAAAATGTCACAAAAACGTCATACCGCGGGATGCTGTCAAAAATGTCACAAAAACGTCATACCGAGGTATGAGGTCAAAAATGTCACAAAAACGTCATACCGCGGAATCTTGTAAAAAATGTCACAAAAATGTAACAAAAACGTCATACCGCGGGATCATGTCAAAAATGTCGTAAAAAGATCAAAAATGTCTAAAAAACTTCATACCGCGGTATAAGGTCAAACATGTCACAAAAACGTCATACCGCGCTATGAGGTCAAAAATGTCACAAAAACGTCATACTGCGGTATGAGGTTTAAAGTGTCACAAAAACGTCAGACCGCGGAATCATGTCAAAAATGTCACAAAAAGGTCAAAAATGTCACAAAAACGTCATACCGCGGTATGAGGTCAAAAATGTCACAAAAACGTCATACAGCGGTATGAGGTAAAAAGTGTCACAAAAACGTCATCCCGCGGAATCATGTCAAAAATGTCACAAAAAGGTCAAAAATGTAACAAGAACGTCATTATTTCTTATTAAGCGGACGTTTCTTATTAAACGGACGTTTTTGACCGTTTTATGAGGTCAAAAACGTCACAAAAGTCACAAAAACGTCATACCGCGGTATGAGGTCAAAAATGTCACAAAAACGTCATACGGCGGGATGATGTCAAAAATGTAATAAAAAGATCAAAAATGTCTCAAAAACGTCATACCGCGGTATGAAGTCAAAAATATCACAAAAACGTCATACCGCGGTATGAGGTCAAAAATGTCACAATAACGTCATACCGCGGTATGAGGTCAAAATTGTCACAAAAACGTCATGTTGCGAAATGATGTCAAAAATGTCACACTTGTCACTTTTCAAACTACTGTATATATGTATATATTGTATTTTATTTTATTTTTATTTTATTTTATTTTATTGTATTTTATTATTTCTTATTAAGGCACTGTTCTTCTCTTTGTGTTTGTGCTTCAACTGCACTCTGGCAACAGAATTTCCTTCGGGATTAATAAAGTTGATCTTTATCTTTATCTTTAAAAAAGGTAAAAAATTTCACAAAAACGTCATACCGCGGTATGAGGTCAAAACTTGCACAAAAAGGTAAAAATGTCGCAAAAACGTCATATCGCGTGATGAGGTCAAAAATGTCACAAAAACGTCATACCGCGGTATAATGTCAAAAATGTCACAAAAACGTCGTACCGCGGTATGAGGTCAAAAATGTCGCAAATACCTCATACTGCGGTATGTGGTCAAAAATGTCACAAAAACCTCATTCCGCGGAATCATGTCACAAATTTCACAAAAAAGTAATTCCGTGGGATGATGTCAAAAATGTCACAAAAATTTCATACCGCAGTATGATGTCAAAAATGTCACAAAAACGTAATAACGCGGGCTGAGGTCAAAAATGTCACAAAAATTTCATACCACGGAATGAGGTCAAAAATGTCACAAAAGTCACAAAAACGTCATACCGCGGTATGAGGTCAAAAATGTCGCAAAAAGGTCAAAAATGTCACAAAAACGTCATACCGCTGTATGAGGTCCAAAATGTCACAAAAACTTCATACCGCGGAATGATTTCAAAAATGTCACAAAAATGTCATACCGCGGGATGATGTCACAAATGTCACAAAAACGTCATACCGCGGTATGAGGTCAAAAATGTCACCAAAACGTCATACCGCGGAATAATGTAAAAAATGTCACAAAAATGTCACAAAAACGTCATTCCGCGGGATCATGTCAAAAATGTCGTAAAAAGATCAAAAATGTCTCAAAAACGTCATACCGCGGTATGAAGTCAAAAATGTCACAAAAACGTCATTCCGCGGTATGAGGTCAAAAATGTCACAAAAATGTCATACGTTTTGAGGTCAAATGAGGTCGTTCTACCACGGTATGAGGTCAAAAATGTCACAAAAACGTCATACCGCGGTATGAAGTCAAAAGCGTCACAAAAGTCACAAAAATTTCATACCACGGTATGAGGTCAAAAATTTCACAAAAACGTCATTCCGCGGTATGTTGTCAAAAACGTCACAAAAGTCACAAAAACGTCATACCGCGGTATGAGGTCAAAAATGTCACAAAAACGTCATTCCGCTGTATGAGGTCCAAAATGTCACAAAAACGTCATACCGCGGGATTATGTCAAAAATGTCACAAAAACGTCATACCGCGGTATGACGTCAAAAATGTCACAAAAACGTCATACCGCGGAATCATGTAAAAAATGTCACAAAAATGTCACAAAAACGTCATTCCGCGGGATCATGTCAAAAATGTCATAAAAAGATCAAAAATGTCTCAAAAACGTCATACCGCGGTATGAAGTCAAAATTATCACAAAAACGTCCTACCGCGGTATGAGGTCAAAAATGTCACAAAAACGTCATACCGCGGAATCATGTCAAAAATGTCATAAAAAGATCAAAAATGTCTCAAAAACGTCATACCGCGGGATCATGTCAAAAATGTCATAAAAAGATCAAAAATGTCACAAAAACGTCATTCCGCGGGATCATGTCAAAAATGTCACAAAAACGTCATACCGCGCGGAATCATGTAAAAAATGTCAAAAAAGGTCAAAAATGTCACAAAAACCTTCTACCACGGTATGAGGTCAAAAATGTCACAAAAACGTCATACCGCGGTATGAGGTAAAAAACGTCACAAAAGTCACAAAAATTTCATACCACGGTATGAGGTCAAAAATGTCACAAAAACGTCATACCGCGGGATGAGGTCAAAAATGTCAAAAAAACGTCATACCGCGGTATGAGGTCAAAAATGTCGCAAAAACGTCATACCGCTGTATGAGGTCCAAAATGTCACAAAAACGTCATACCGCGGAATGATGTCAAAAATGTCACAAACACGTCATACCGCGGGATGATGTCAAAAATGTCACAAACACGTCACAAAAACGTCATACCACGGGATCATGTCAAAAATGTCATAAAAAGATCAAAAATGTCTCAAAAATGTCATACCGCGGTATGAGGTCAAAAATATCACAAAAACGTCATACCGCGGTATGAGGTAAAAAGTGTCACAAAAACGTCATCCCGCGGAATCATGTCAAAAATGTCACAAAAAGGTCAAAAATGTCACATAAACGTCATGCGGCGGGATGATGTCAAAAATGTTCCAAAAAGGTCAAAAATTTCACAAAAACGTTATACCGCGGTATGAGGTCAAGAATGTCACAAAAACGTCATCGCGGTATGAGGTCAAAAACGTCACAAAAACGTCATGCGGCGGGATGATGTCAAAGATGTCACAAAAATTTCATACCACGGTATGAGGTCAAAAATGTCACAAAAACGTCATACCGCGGTATGAGGTCAAAAATGTCACAAAAATGTCGTACCGCGGTATGAGGTCAAAAACGTCACAAAAGTCACAATAACGTCATTCCACGGTATGAGGTCAAAAATGTCACAAAAACGTCATACTGCGGTATGAGGTCAAAAATGTCACAAAAATGTCGTACCGCGGTATGAGGTCAAAAACGTCACAAAAGTCACAATAACGTCATGCCGCGGTATGAGGTCAAAAATGTCGCAAAAACCTCATACCGCGGAATGATGTCAAAAATTTCACAAAAATGTCATTCCGCGGGATGATGTCAAAAATGTCACAAAAACGTCATACCGCGGTATGAGGTCAAAAATGTCACAAAAATGTCGTACCGCGGTATGAGGTTTTTGCGACATTTTTGACCTCATACCGCGGCATGACGTTATTCTTACTTTTGTCACGTTTTTGACCTCATACCGCGGAATGATGTCAAAAATTTCACAAAAAAGTCATTCCGCGGGATGATGTCAAAAATGTCACAAAAACGTCATACCGCGGTATGAGGTCAAAAATGTCTCAAAAACGTCATACAGCGGAATCATGTAAAAAATGTCACAAAAAGGTCAAAAATTTCACAAAAACGTCATAACGCGGTATGAGGTCAAAAACGTCACGAAAACGTCATACCGCGGTATGAGGTCAAAAATTTCACAAAAACGTTAAACCGCGGGATGAGGTCAAAAATGTCACAAAAACGTCATACAGCGGAATGATGTCAAAAATTTCACAGAAAAGTCATACCGCGGCATGAGGTGAAAAATTTCACAAAAACGTCATACCGCGGTATGAGGTCAAAAATGTCAAAAAAACGTCATACCGCGGAATCATGTAAAAAATGTCAAAAAAGGTCAAAAATGTCGCAAATAAAAAGTTAGATTACATTGTCACATACTCAATGACAGAACACCTTCACCCACCATGTCCAAGTTAAACTTTGTATCCTGGAATGTACATGGCATACGCTCACAGGCAAAAAGAATTAAAATCATGGATTATGTTTCTAAATTAAAAGCAGATATTTTGCTCTTACAAGAAACACACGTATTACAATCAGAGGAAAAATCTCTTACAGATACCAATTATAATATTATCTTTTCATCTTGTTACAACAGCAGACAAAGAGGAGTCTCCATCCTAATCCATAAGAGAGTACCATTTACTTTAAACTCCACAGTAACAGATCCAGAAGGCAGGTACATTATTATCCAGGCAACAATTTTTAATAAATTATATACAATTGCCAATCTGTATGCGCCTAATAATGACGATCCAGCCTTCTTTCACACAGTTTTTTCTCATTTATCAGAATTATCTGCTAACTCATCAATTATTATTGGTGGTGACTTCAACTTAGTTCTGAATCCTTCCACAGACCGATCTAGTAGTCCAACACATACAAAACAATTACAATCAGTCAAAGTCATACAGGATTACATGAAAGATTTTGGATTGGACGATGTCTGGAGACTCAAAAACCCAACAAAGAGGGACTATACTTTCTTCTCCTCGGTGCACCAATCATTTTCAAGAATTGACTTTTTTCTCTCAAATAATTCCATCGCACATAAAGCTACCACTAGAATTCACCCAATCATAATCAGCGACCATGCACCAATATCCCTCAGCCTCCAAACCGATCCCAACCGTAAGCTTCCTCAGACGTGGCGTCTAAACATCTCTCTACTTAAAGATCCAGAATTTGATCAGATAATAAGGAGGGAGTGGGCAGACTTTCTAAAAAATAATGACTCTCCTGACTTATCACCATCTTTACTTTGGGAAACTGGGAAGGCCGTAATCAGAGGTAAAATAATTTCGTATTCATCATACAAGAAAAAAAAGGAACAACAAATAGAGACAGATATTGAGAAAAAAATTAAACAACTCACAGAGGATTATGCAATAAAACCAAGTGATCAACTATGGTCTGAACTACAAAATGCAAAATTACACCTCAACAATATCCTGTCAAAGAAAACTGAATTTTTACTACAACAACTAAGATATAATAATTTTGAACACAACAACAAATCAGGCAAATTTCTTGCGAATCAACTCCAACGCAACAAAGAAAAATCCTTCATCACAGCAATCCAGGATCCCACTGGCAATTATACTCAATCACCCGAAGAAATTAATCAGATTTTTTACAGCTATTATCATAATTTATATTCAACTGCAGTTAACCCAAACAAAGAAGATATTCACAATTTTCTTAACAATTTAAACATGCCAGAACTAACAACTGAAAGCAGAGACACCTTAGACGCTCCATTGACTATCAATGACTTGCAGAGTGCATTAGACAGTATGCCAGCAGGCAAGGCACCTGGTCCTGATGGTTTCCCCGCTGAATTCTTTAAGCATTTCTGGCCAATATTTGCACCTCTTTTCTTCAGGACAGTGACAGAGATAAAAAGTAATGGTTATATAAGTGCTCACATGAATACAGCTGCAATTAAGTTATTACTGAAACCAGATAAGGATCCCACGCTTCCTTCTAACTATCGCCCTCTGTCATTAATCAACACTGACGTCAAAATCATCGCGAAAGCACTCGCCTCCAGATTGGAGAAAATTATCCCGTCAATAATTCACAGTGATCAAACAGGATTTATTAAGGGCCGACACTCCACCAACAATGTCAGAAGACTTCTGAATCTGGTCAGTTTGACGCAACGCTGTAACAGAGAAGCAATTGTTGTGTCCCTAGATGCAGAAAAAGCCTTTGACAAAGTCAACTGGTCCTTTCTCTTCGCTGTTCTCCGCAAATTTGGCTTCGGAGAGTCATTCATCCATTGGATATCAGCTCTTTATAACTCACCCAAGGCCACAGTCACCACCAATGGGATCACTTCAAAAAGTTTCAGTTTACAAAGGGGAACCAGACAGGGATGCCCACTCTCTCCCTTATTATTTGCGATATTTATTGAACCGTTGGCAACAGCAATACGTCAAAACACCAATATCAGAGGCATCTGCTCTCATGCATCTGAACACAAAATTAACCTATATGCGGACGACATTTTACTTTATCTGCAAGAACCCAAAACATCACTAAAAGAAATATGCAACCTCATCACAACTTTCTCACATCTTTCAGACTACTCAATCAACTGGTCGAAATCTATCATACTTCCATTAACAGAGAACTCATGGAATCCTGCAGTCCAAAACCTGAATTTTTCCTTTCCCACTGGTAACATTAGATATTTGGGCATTAATATTTCCTCAAAACTCTCTGAACTAGTCCATCTGAACTTCACTCCACTTTTAGAGAAACTGCGTGGTGATCTGAGGCGCTGGAATAACCTTCCCATCTCCCTTTTGGGACGAATAGCTACTGTCAAAATGAAAATACTGCCTCAAATCAACTATCTTTTTTCCATGATCCCATTTAAACCCACATCAAAATGGTTTCAATCATTAGATTCTGCTATTGGTAAATTCTATTCAAAGAACAAAAAAGCTAAAATCAGCCTGACTACTCTCCAAAAAAATAAATCTGAGGGTGGTCTAGAGGCCCCCAACTTCATGCATTACTACCTAGCCAACCAACTACAATATCTTACCAAATGGATACACCCACATGAAGAATACAAGTCCTGGTTGGAACTGGAACAGTTAGACTGTAACCACATCAAACTCTCTGACCTTCCCTTTATTACCGCCACCCTTAAACACCATCTTTGCTTCAAGAATCCTTTGATTGCCTCCACCCTATCCGCTTGGTGGAAATCCTTGGAAATCACTGGATCCCAGCTTCAACCCAGTATACTATCCCCAATCTGGCACAACCCAGACTTTGTAAACAATAAAATACCTCTCAATCTCAGCTCATGGGCGGAAAAAGGGATCACCCATCTCCATCACCTTCTCCAAGATAATATAATTATGACATGTACAAACTTATTCCAAACATTCCAAATAAGAAATGGAAACTTTCTCCAGTATCTACAGGTAGAGAGGACAATCACAAGGGAAATTCCAGCGCTTAGGACCACTTTACAGCCACCTGACTTACAGCCACCAGAATTTGTCAAGCACATCGCAAAATTGTCCCCAAAAAATAAGAAAAATCTCTCAAGAATTTGTAGTTTACTCTCAAAGACGGGTTCTATACATTTACCAATTTCAAAATGGGAAAAAGACTTATCTATATCCTTTGATTATGATTTCTGGACCCAAATTTGTAGTAACACATTCAAGATGACAAAAAATACCAACTTACAACTGATCCAATTTAAGGTCCTCCACAGAACACATATAACACAACATAAAATGTACAAAATGGGCTTCTCGCACTCTGACATATGCACACAATGCACACAAAAGATCGCTGACACTTATTTGCATGCCCTTTGGCTATGCTCACCCGTCTATCAGTTTTGGGCAGAAGTCACGCAGAAACTCTCCTCTATCTTGGACTGCAGGATCCCGCAATCTCCAAACCTTTGTTTAATTGGTGATCTTACGACAACAACCCTACCAGACACACAATTCCAACCCACGCTTGCAGCTCTCACCATTGCCAAGAAAACTATTTTAGTTAACTGGAAAAATAAGAAAGCCCTCAACATCATCCATTGGCTGAACCTCCTCACAGAACACATTTCACTTGAGAAAATCTCTGCTACCCAGAAAAACCAATTGGTATTATTTACAGAAAAATGGTCCCCGTTTATTACATCTTTAAATATAAATCTTTAACTTTGTATTGCCTGTTAGCATATGCCACACCTCTCATAGAATTTGTGATGCTCCACAAACAATGTATTCTGTCTGTGTCATTGGTCTGACCTTTATTTTTTTTATGTCTCCTCTACTAAACTACAGTTTCTTAAAGCTTTCCTCCCCAAGGAATGTTGGTGCCATGGACTTCAAGACCGTGTTGATGCACTAGGGGTGTCTTTTCCCTCTTGTCCCCGGGGCTGCTGCACTGCTCTTCGGGGCCTGCTTGGTTCGGGCCCTCCCCCATGGTGGTGGTGTATCCGGTGTTTCGCCTTTGGAGCTCCTAGGTTGCTGGATCTGCGCGCTCTCCCGGGTTCCCGGAGGTGATGGTGGCTGGTCTCTTCTGGGGCGCTTTGGCTGGTTCCTGGGGGCCTGAGGCCCCCCCTGCTGCTCCCCCGTCCCTTTTCCGCTCCCTTTCCCTCCTGCTCCCTCCTCTCCTGCTTACCTGCTCCTCCCTGCCCCTCTCCCTCCCTTGGGGGGGCCTGGGGTCCCCTGCTGCCTGGGGGTCTGGCATGGGGGCCGGGTGGTCTCTTCTGGGGGGGGGGTTGTGGCTCCTTCCTGGGCTTGTATGCTGCCACCGTAGACGGAAGATCGCTGGCTGGGGCCCTGGGCTGGGCCTGTGCTGTCCTGGGGTGTGGCGGGGCGGGGATGCTATGGGTGGCGCGGTGGGGTGCGCGTCCTGTGCCCTGGTGCACTGACTTCCGGGGTGTGCGTGGACTTTGTGGTTCGTGCTCCTCTTGGCGTGGCACATCTTTCCTTCTGGGGTGGGCTGCGGCACCCGGCTGGCCTGTGCAGGTCTATGGCTGCTGCTTTGGCAGTGTTCTGGCGCTACGGCCCGCATGGCTCGCAGTGTTGGCGGGGCCCGTTGGTGTGTTCGAGCCTTCCCTGCCCCTTGCCTCTTGGCCCTGGGGGCCCTCTGCGCTGGTCCCTATGGTGATTTCGGTGTCCCATGCTGCTCTGTCCCCGTGGGCCGGACCCACACCAGACTGCCTCCTACTGTGCACCTCACACATCAGACACTTGACTGTATATATATATTTTTTAGGCACATATAGGGACACAACAGGTAGGGCCTTATGGACTGCAGAGATTGGGGACGGCGGGTGCGGTGATGGGGCGGATTGCAGTGTTGTGCGACATTGTGTCCGCCCCGTCTCCCTCCCGCTTGCCTCTCCTGCTTTCCAATTTTAATGCAGCACACACACATCTTGGGGGAGGATCTGCGGCGGCTCGGGACTTTGGGCCAGGGTAGGCGGCAGAGTACCCAGCCTCTGCTGCCCTCTGGCCCTCCCCCTTCCGCCTCTCCCGCCCCTCAAGCTTTTAATGCACCACATTACACACAGGGCTGCACTCAAACACGGTTTAGGGTTGGTTTTTCCTCGTCAGGGACCGAGGAAAACTAATAATAGGGAGGTAACGGGTATTTCACACATCCATGGCCTGTCTGGTGGGGGTCCGGCCCCCTCCGGGTATGGGGCGGTGGGGACTTACCGACATCTGGGTCACCGTGGCTTGGGTTTCCCCGGGGTCCGGAGGCGACGGTCAGGGGGGATCTCCTCCATGTCTGGCGGGTCCTCTGGTGCTGTGGCTTTTGTTGGGTTGGGGCTTGACTCACTCGCCTGATGGTTGCTGTGGCTGTGGTGCAGGCTTGCTGTGGGCAACGGCTCAGATCCGGCGGGGGTTTGGGCGCGTCTTCGGGGGTGCGGACGATGAGCCTGCCACGCTTCCCCGGCGCGTGGTGCTGGGGTATGTGGGATGCCTCCCTGGTTGCGCCGCTGACTCCCCGTCCGCTCTCCGGGTTTGCATCTGGGCCCAGCCTTGGTTTCCTCTGTCTGGCTTCCGGTGGTAGCCTGCTTGGGGTGGGGCCGACGACCTTCCCTGCGGAGGGGCGCTCGGTCCCTGTGTCTGGCTTCCCGGGCTGCGGGGGGCCTCCTGCCTCACCTGGGGTGGGGGGGCTGGGTGGGGGGTGGGTGGGGGCGGGTGGGGTTTGGGGGCGGGGGGCAGGTGGGGTGGTTGGGGATGGGCGTTGGGTGGCGGGTGGGCCCCCATGCCCTGTGTCCTCCGGTCTTGGCCTTGGCGCACTGGGGTGTCAGTTCCTGACTTCTCTCGGTTTCCGGGTCCGCGTGCTTGTCTACGGCCTGGGTGGTCTTCTGGGTGATGCTTCCTGGTGCTCCCTCTGCCCTGGGTGTGGGGGCACTTGGCCGGCCTGGCCCTGCTGACTTGTGGTAGTCGCTCTGGGCTTTGGTGTCCATCACACATGCATGTTGGGTCAGGGCTTACCAACTCCTGTCGAGTCCCGTGTCTGAGAGCTGATGGGACCCGCCTGATGGTGTGGAGTCACTTTCCAGACTTTGCACTAAACTCACGCCCTCTATAAATTTCTCTCTCACTCCGGTCTTCTGGCATCCTAACTCTGTGTACTGTCAGGACTTCTGGTCTCCAATTTGTTTATGTGTTGATTAGTTGTTCCCAATTTTCAGATGTGGGATTGGTGGTTGGGAATGACACTGCATTTTACAGCAATCTCATGGGATTCAAATAGCACTGCCTATCTGTACCCTCCCTGTTCGTCTTGTCTTGCCCTGTCCTTCATTTGTTTCCCCCTCAATTCACTGAGGTGCTGCACTGCCCCCTCTGGCTCATGATAGGAAAATTCAATAAAGAATGACAGTTTAGCCTCCAGAGGTGGCTGGTGATGGTCACGCACACGCACTAAATATTAATATATTTTGCTGCAAGACTAAAATATGCATTGATCTCATTAAAGTTGACCCCTTCTGTGGTGTTAAACATTGAGTATAAATGCAGACAAAAAAAAAAAAAAATGTCGCAAATACGTCATTCCGCGATATGAGGTCAAAAATGTCACACAAAGGTCAAAAATGTCACAAAAACGTCATACCGCTGTATGAGGTCCAAAATGTCACAAAAACGTCATGCCGCGGAATGATGTCAAAAATGTCACAAAAAAAACGTCATACCGCGGGATGATGTCAAAAATGTCACAAAAACGTCATACCGCGGTATGAGGTCAAAAATGTCACCAAAACGTCATACCGCGGAATGATGTAAAAAATGTCACAAAAATGTCACAAAAACGTCATGCCGCGGGATGATGTCAAAAATGTCACAAAAACGTCACGCCGCGGAATCATGTAAAAAATGTCACAAAAATGTCACAAAAACGTCATACCGCGGGATCATGTCAAAAATGTCGTAAAAAGATCAAAAATGTCTCAAAAACGTCATACCGCGGTATAAGGTCAAAAATGTCACAAAAACGTCATACTGCGGTATGAGGTCAAAATGTCACAAAAACGTCATACCGCGGTATGAGGTTTAAAGTGTCACAAAAACGTCATACCGCGGAATCATGTCAAAAATGTCACAAAAAGGTCAAAAATGTCACAAAAACGTCATACCGCGGAATGATGTCAAAAATTTCACAGAAAAGTCATACCGCGGTATAAGGTCAAAAATGTCACAAAAACGTCATATCACGGGATGAGGTCAAAAATGTCACAAAAACGTCATACCACGCGGAATCATGTAAAAAATGTCAAAAAAGGTCAAAAATGTCACAAAAACCTTATACCACGGTATGAGGTCAAAAATGTCACACAAACGTCATACCGCGGTATGAGGTAAAAAACGTCACAAAAGTCACAAAAATTTCATACCACGGTATGAGGTCAAAAATGTCACAAAAACGTCATACCGCGGGATGAGGTCAAAAATGTCAAAAAAACGTCATACCGCGGTATGAGGTCAAAAATGTCGCAAAAACGTCATACCGCTGTATGAGGTCCAAAATGTCACAAAAACGTCATACCGCGGAATGATGTCAAAAATGTCACAAACACTTCATACCGCGGGATGATGTCAAAAATGTCACAAACACGTCACAAAAACGTCATACCACAGGATCATGTCAAAAATGTCATAAAAAGATCAAAAATGTCTCAAAAATGTCATACGGTATGAGGTCAAAAATGTCACAAAAACGTCATACCGCGGTATGAGGTAAAAAGTGTCACAAAAACGTCATCCCGCGGAATCATGTCAAAAATGTCACAAAAAGGTCAAAAATGTCACATAAACGTCATACGGTGGGATGATGTCAAAAATGTTCCAAAAAGGTCAAAAATTTCACAAAAACGTTATACCGCGGTATGAGGTCAAAAATGTCACAAAAACGTCATCGCGGTATGAGGTCAAAAACTCCACAAAAACGTCATGCGGCGGGATGATGTCAAAGATGTCACAAAAATTTCAAACCACGGTATGAGGTCAAAAATGTCACAAAAACGTCATACCGCGGTATTAGGTCAAAAACGTCACAAAAGTCACAAAAATTTCATACCACAGTATGAGGTCAAAAATGTCGCAAATACGTCATACCGCTGTATGAGGTCCAAAATGTCAAAAAAACGTCATACCGCGGAATGAGGTCAAAAATCTCAGAAAAAGGTGATACCGCCGGATGAGGTCAAAAATTTCACAAAAACGTTATACCGCAGTATGAGGTCAGAAATTCCTCAAAAACGTCATGCCGCGGGATGACGTCAAAAATGTCACAAAAACGTCATACGGCGGGATGATGTCAAAAATGTCACAAAAACGTCATACCGCGGAATCATTTCAAAAATGTCACAAAAACGTCATACTGCGGGATGAGGTCAAAAATGTCACAAAAACGTCATATGGCGGGATAATGTAAAAAATGTCATTAAAAAGGTCAAAAATGTCACAAAAACAGCATACCACGGTATGATGTCAAAAATGTCACAAAAACGTCATACCGCGGTATGAGGTCAAAAATGTCACCAAAACGTCATACCGCGGAATGATGTAAAAAATGTCACAAAAATGTCACAAAAACGTCATACCGCGGGATGATGTCAAAAATGTCACAAAAACGTCACGCCGCGGAATCATGTAAAAAATGTCACAAAAATGTCACAAAAACGTCATACCGCGGGATCATGTCAAAAATGTCGTAAAAAGATCAAAAATGTCTCAAAAACGTGATACCGCGGAATAAGGTCAAAAATGTCACAAAAACGTCATACTGCGGTATGAGGTCAAAAATGTCACAAAAACGTCATACCACGGTATGAGGTTTAAAGTGTCACAAAAACGTCATACCGCGGAATCATGTCAAAAATGTCACAAAAAGGTCAAAAATGTCACAAAAACGTCATACCGCGGAATGATGTCAAAAATTTCACAGAAAAGTCATACCGCGGTATAAGGTCAAAAATGTCACAAAAACGTCATACCGCGGTATGAGGTCAAAAATGTCACAAAAACGTCATACCACGCGGAATCATGTAAAAAATGTCAAAAAAGGTCAAAAATGTCACAAAAACCTTATACCACGGTATGAGGTCAAAAATGTCACAAAAACGTCATACCGCGGTATGAGGTAAGAAACGTCACAAAAGTCACAAAAATTTCATACCACGGTATGAGGTCAAAAATGTCACAAAAACGTCATACCGCGGGATGAGGTCAAAAATGTCAAAAAAACGTCATACCGCGGTATGAGGTCAAAAATGTCGCAAAAACGTCATACCGCTGTATGAGGTCCGAAATGTCACAAAAACGTCATACCGCGGAATGATGTCAAAAATGTCACAAACACTTCATACCGCGGGATGATGTCAAAAATGTCACAAACACGTCACAAAAACGTCATACCACGGGATCATGTCAAAAATGTCATAAAAAGATCAAAAATATCTCAAAAATGTCATACCGCGGTATGAGGTCAAAAATGTCACAAAAACGTCATACCGCGGTATTAGGTAAAAAGTGTCACAAAAACGTCATCCCGCGGAATCATGTCAAAAATGACACAAAAAGGTCAAAAATGTCACATAAACGTCATACGGCGGGATGATGTCAAAAATGTTCCAAAAAGGTCAAAAATTTCACAAAAACGCTATACCGCGGTATGAGGTCAAAAATGTCACAAAAACGTCATCGCGGTATGAGGTCAAAAACTCCACAAAAACGTCATGCGGCGGGATGATGTCAAAGATGTCACAAAAATTTCATACCACGGTATGAGGTCAAAAATGTCACAAAAACGTCATACCGCGGTATGAGGTCAAAAACGTCACAAAAGTCACAAAAATTTCATACCACAGTATGAGGTCAAAAATGTCGCAAAAACGTCATACCGCTGTATGAGGTCCAAAATGTCACAAAAACCTCATACCGCGGAATGAGGTCAAAAATCTCAGAAAAAGGTGATACCGCCGGATGAGGTCAAAAATTTCACAAAAACGTTATACCGCAGTATGAGGTCAAAAATTCCTCAAAAACGTCATGCCGCGGGATGACGTCAAAAATGTCACAAAAACGTCATACGGCGGGATGATGTCAAAAATGTCACAAAAACGTCATACCGCGGAATCATTTCAAAAATGTCACAAAAACGTCGTACCGCGGGATGAGGTCAAAAATGTCACAAAAACGTCATATAGCGGGATAATGTAAAAAATGTCATTAAAAAGGTCAAAAATGTCACAAAAACGGCATACCACGGTATGATGTCAAAAATGTCACAAAAACGTCATACCGCGGAATGATGTCAAAAATGTCACAAAAATTTCATACCGCGGTATGAGGTCAAAAATGTCACAAACATGTCATACCGCGGAATCATTTCAAAAATGTCACAAAAACGTCATACCGCGGGATGAGGTCAAAAATGTCACAAAAACCTCATATGGCGGGATAATGTAAAAAATGTCATAAAAAAGTTCAAAAATGTCACAAAAACGGCATACCACGGTATGATGTCAAAAATGTCACAAAAACGTCATACCGCGGAATGATGTCAAAAATGTCACAAAAATTTCATACCGCGGTATGAGGTCAAAAATGTCACCAAAACGTCATAACGCGGAATCATGTCAAAAATGTCACAACAACGTCATACCGCGGGATGAGGTCAAAAATTTCACAAAAACGTCATACCGCGGGATGAGGTCAAAAATGTCACAAAAACGTCATATGAGGTCAAAAATGTCACAAAAACGTCATACCGCGGTATGAGGTCAAAAATTTCACAAAAACGTCATACAGCAGGATGAGGTCAAAAATTCCTCAAAAACGTCATACCGCGGAATGATGTCAAAAATGTCACAAAACCGTCATACCGCGGGATGATGTCAAAAATATCACATAAACGTCATACCGCGGTATGAGGTCAAAAATGTCACAAAAACGTCATACCGCGGAATCATGTCAAAAATGTCACAAAAATGTCACAAAAACGTCATACCGCGGGATGATGTCAAAAATGTCACAAAAACGTCATACCGCAGTATGAGGTCAAAAATGTGACGAAAACGTCATACCGCGGAATCATGTAAAAAATGTCACAAAAATGTCACAAAAACGTCATACCGCGGGATCATGTCAAAAATGTCGTAAAAAGATCAAAAATGACTAAAAAACGTCATACCGCGGTATAGAGTCAAAAATGTCACAAAAACGTCATTCCGCGCTATGAGGTCAAAAATGTCACAAAAACGTCATATCCCGGTATGAGGTTTAAAGTGTCACAAAAACGTCATACCGCGGAATCATGTCAAAAATGTCACAAAAAGGTCAAAAATGTCACAAAAACGTCATACCGCGGAATTATGTCAAAAATTTCACAGAAAAGTCATACCGCGGTAAAAGGTCAAAAATGTCACAAAAACGTCATACCGCGGTATGAGGTCAAAAATGTCACAAAAACGTCATACCGCGGAATCATGTAAAAAATGTCAAATAAGGTCAAAAATGTCACAAAAACCTTATACAACGGTATGAGGTCAAAAATGTCACAAAAACGTCATACCGTGGTATGAGGTAAAAAACGTCACAAAAGTCACAAAAATTTCATACCACGGTATGAGGTCAAAAATGTCACAAAAACGTCATCCCGCTGGATGAGTTCAAAAATGTCACAAAAACGTCATACCGCGGTGTGAGGTCAAAATTGTCACATAAACGTCATGCTGCGAAATGATGTCAAAAGTGTCACACTTGTCACTTTTCAAACTACTGTATATATGTATATATTTTATTTTATTTTATTTTTATTTTATTTTATTTTATTGTATTTTATTATTTCTTATTAAGGCACTGTTCTTCTCTTTGTGTTTGTGCTTCAACTGCACTCTGGCAACAGAATTTCCTTCGGGATTAATAAAGTTGATCTTTATCTTCATCTTTAAAAAAGGAAAAAAATTTCACAAAAACGTCATACCGCGGTATGAGGTCAAAACTTGCACAAAAAGGTAAAAATGTCGCAAAAACGTCATATCGCGTGATGAGGTCAAAAATGTCACAAAAACGTCATACCGCGGTATAAGGTCAAAAATGTCACAAAAACGTCGTACCGCGGTATGAGGTCAAAAATGTCGCAAATACCTCATACTGCGGTATGTGGTCAAAAATGTCACAATAACCTCATACCGCGGAATGATGTCACAAATTTCACAAAAAAGCAATTCCGCGGGATGATGTCAAAAATGTCACAAAAATTTCATACCGCAGTATGATGTCAAAAATGTCACAAAAACGTAATAACGCGGGATGAGGTCAAAAATGTCACAAAAATTTCATACCACGGAATGAGGTCAAAAATGTCACAAAAACGTCATACCGCGGGATGAGGTCAAAAACGTCACAAAAGTCACAAAAACGTCATACCGCGGTATGAGGTCAAAAATGTCGCAAATACGTCATACCGCGGTATGAGGTCAAAAATGTCAAAAAAAGGTCAAAAATGTCACAAAAACGTCATTCCGCTGTATGAGGTCCAAAATGTCACAAAAACTTCACACCGCGGAATGATTTCAAAAATGTCACAAAAACATCATACCGCGGGATGATGTCACAAATGTCACAAAAACGTCAAACCGCGGTATGAGGTCAAAAATGTCACCAAAACGTCATACCGCGGAATAATGTAAAAAATGTCACAAAAATGTCACAAAAACGTCATACCGCCGGATCATGTCAAAAATGTCGTAAAAAGATCAAAAATGTCTCAAAAACGTTATACCGCGGTATGAAGTCAAAAATGTCACAAAAACGTCATACCGCGGTATGAGGTCAAAAATGTCACAAAAACGTCATACCGCGGAATCATGTAAAAAATGTCACAAAAAGGTCAAAAATTTCACAAAAACGTCATACCGCGGTATAAGGTCAAAAATGTCACAAAAAAGTCATACGGCGGGATGATGTCAAAAATGTTCCAAAAAGGTCAAAAGTGTCACAAAAACGTCATGCCGCGGTATGAGGTCAAAAACGTCACAAAAACATCATCCCGCGGTATGAGGTCAAAAACGTCACAAAAGTCACAAAAACGTCATACCGCGGTGTGAGGTCAAAATTGTCACAAAAACGTCATGCCGCGGAATGTTGTCAAAAATGTCACAAAAATTTCATACCCCAGTATGATGTCAAAAATGTCACAAACACGTCATACCACGTCATACCGCGGTGTGAGGTCAAAATTGTCACAAAAACGTCATGCCGCGGAATGTTGTCAAAAATGTCACAAAAATTTCATTCCGCAGTATGATGTCAAAAATGTCACAAAAACGTCATACCGCGGGATTATGTCAAAAATGTCACAAAACGGTAAAAAATGTCACAAAAACGTCATACCGCGGAATCATGTAAAAAATGTCACAAAAAGGTCAAAAATGTCACAAAAACGTCATACCGCGGTATGAGGTCAAAAATGTCACAAAAACGTCATACCGCGGGATGAGGTCAAAAATGTCAAAAAAACGTCATACCGCGGTATGAGGTCAAAAATGTCGCAAAAACGTCATACCGCTGTATGAGGTCCAAAATGTCATAAAAACGTCATACTGCGGAATGATGTCAAAAATGTCACAAAAACGTCATACCGCGGGATGATGTCAAAAATGTCACAAAAACGTCATACCGCGGGATGAGGTCAAAAATGTCACAAAAACGTCATACCGCGGAGTCATGTAAAAAATGTCACAAAAATGTCACAAAAACGTCATTCCATGGGATAATGTCAAAAATGTCATAAAAAGATCAAAAATGTCTCAAAAATGTCATACCGCGGTATGAGGTCAAAAATGTCACAAAAACGTCATACCGCGGTATGAGGTAAAAAGTGTCACAAAAACGTCATCCCGCGGAATCATGTCAAAAATGTCACAGAAAGGTCAAAAATGTCACAAAAACGTCATACTGCGATATGAGGTCAAAAACGTCACAAAAGTCACAAAAACGTCATACCGCGGTATGAGGTCAAAAATGCCAAAAAAACTTCATACGGCGGGATGATGTCAAAAATGTTCCAAAAAGGTCAAAAATTTCACAAAAACGTTATACCGCGGTATGAGGTCAAAAATGTCACAAAAACGGCATTTCGCGGTATGAGGTCAAAAACGTCACAAAAACGTCATACTGCGGTATGGGGTCAAAAACGTCACAAAAGTCACAAAAACGTCATACCGCGGGATGAGGTCAAAAATGTCACAAAAACGTCATACCGCGGAATGATGTCAAAAATTTCACAGAAAAGTCAAACCGCGGTATGAGGTCAAAAATGTCACAAAAACGTCATACCGCGGTATGAGGTCAAAAATGTCACAAAAACGTCATACCGCGGTTTGAGGTCAAAAATGTCACAAAAACGTCATACCGCGGAATCATGTAAAAAATGTCAAAAAAGGTCAAAAATGTCACAAAAACGTTATACCACGGTATGAGGTCAAAAATGTCACAAAAACGTCATACTGCGGTATGAGGTCAAAAATGTCACAAAAACGTCATACCGCGGTCTGAGGTCAAAAACGTCACAAAAGTCACAAAAACGTCATACCGCGGTATGAGGTCAAAAATGTCGCAAATACGTCATTCCGCGGTATGAGGTCAAAAATGTCACAAAAAGGTCAAAAATGTCACAAAAACGTCATACCGCTGTATGAGGTCCAAAATGTCACAAAAACATGATACCGCGGGATTATTTCAAAAATGTCACAAAAACGTCATATGGCGGGATAATGTAAAAAATGTCACAAAAAGGTCAAAAAAAAAAACTTTTCACACAACTCCACAAACTGCCATATCCAGAAGTTCTCCGACGATACAGCCATTGTTGGATGTGTATCTGAGGGGAACGAACTGGAATACAGGACGGTCATCAAGGACTTTGTCAGCTGGTGTGAGATAAACCACCTTCAACTGAACGCCAGCAAGACAAAGGAGATGGTGATCAACTTCACGAGGAATACACCACACTTCACTCCGGTGAACATCCAGGGTCTGGACATCGAGGTAGTGGAGTCCTACAAATTCCTGGGTGTTCACCTCAATAACAAACTGGACTGGACTGACAACACCCACGCCCTGTACAAGAAGGGTCAGAGTCGCCTCCACCTGCTGAGGAGACTGAGATCCTTCGGTGTGTGCAGGGCTCTTCTCAGGACTTTCTATGACTCTGTGGTAGCTTCTGCCATCTTCTACGCTGTGGTCTGCTGGAGAGGTGGCTGCACTGACAGGGACAGGAAGAGACTCAGCAAACTGATCAGGAGGGCGAGCTCTGTCCTGGACTGTCCACTGGACTCCATAGAGGAGGTGGGTGAGAGGAGGATGTTGGCCAAGCTGACATCTATCATGGACAACCCCTCTCATCCCCTGCATGACACTGTGGGGTCTCTGAGCAGCTCCTTCAGCAGCAGACTGATACACCCACGGTGTAGGAAGGAACGCTACCGCAGGTCCTTCATTCCAACAGCCATCAGACTCTACAACACACAACACTAGCACAACCTGAATGTGTTGTAGCTTCTTTTTGCACTATTCATCTGTTTGCACTATTCATCTGTTTGCACTGTTCATCTGTTTTGCAGTACTCATCGTACTGTTACCATGTGCAATATTATTTATTCAAATTTTCTTTGGTAAATATTCCTTTCATATTCACACGTCACTTATTGCTGTATCTATTGTATATTTTAAATGTTTCTTTATAGTAGATTGTTTATTTTCTTTTTTTCTGTATAGGGTATGTTGTGTGTTTTTCTGCTTTTTGTCTATGCTGCTGTAACGAGGAAATTTCCCCGTTGTGGGATTAATAAAGTATAATCTAATCTAATCTAATCTAATCTAATCTAATCTAAAAATGTCACAAAAACGTCATACCGCGGTATGAGGTCAAAAATGTCACAAAAACGTCATACCGCGGAATGATGTAAAAAATGTCACAAAAATGTCACAAAAATGTCATACCGCGGGATCATGTCAAAAATGTCATAAAAAGATCAGAAATTTCTCAAAAACGTCATACCGCGGTATGAAGTCAAAAATGTCACAAAAACGTCATACCGCGGTATGAGGTCAAAAATGTCAAAAAAAACGTCATACCGCGGCATGAGGTAAAAAGTGTCACAAAAACGTCATACCGCGGAATCATGGCAAAAATGTCAAAAAAGGTCAAAAATGTCACAAAAACGTTATACCACGGTATGAGGTCAAAAATGTCGCAAATACGTCATTCCGCAGAATGAGGTCAAAAATGTCACAAAAATGTCAAAAATGTCACAAAAACGTCATACCGCGGTATGAGGTCAAAAATGTCACAATAATGTCTTACCGCGGAATGATGTCAAAAATGTCACAAAAACGTCATGCCGCGGTATGAGGTCAAAAATGTCACAATAATGTCTTACCGCGGAATGATGTCAAAAATGTCACAAAAACGTCATGCCGCGGTATGAGGTCAAAAATGTCACAAAAACGTCATACCGCGGTATGAGGTAAAAAGTGTCACAAAAACGTCATCCCGCGGAATCATGTCAAAAATGTCACAAAAATGTCACAAAAATGTCAAAAATGTCATAAAAAGATCAAAAATGTCTCAAAAACGTCATACCGCGGTATGAAGTCAAAAATGCCTCAAAAACGTCACACCACGGGATGATGTCAAAAATGTCACAAAAAGGTCAAAAATGTCTCAAAAACGTGATGCCGCGATATGAGGTCAAAAATGTCAGAAAAACGTCACACCGCGGGATGATGTGAAAAATGTCATAAAGAGATCAAAAATGTCTCATAAATGTCATACCGCGGTATGAGGTCAAAAATGTCACAAAAACGTCATACCGCGGTATGAGGTAAAAAGTGTCACAAAAACGTCATCCCGCGGAATCATGTCAAAAATGTCACAAAAAGGTCAAAAATGTCACAAAAACGTCATCCTGCGATATGAGGTCAAAAACATCACAAAATTCACAAAAACGTCATAACGCGGTATGAGGTCAAAAATGTCACAAAAACGTCATTAGGCAGGATGATGTCAAAAATGTTCCAAAAAGGTCAAAAATTTCACTAATACGTCATACCGCTGTATGAGGTCCAAAATGTCACAAAAACATGATACCGCGGGATTATGTCAAAAATGTCACAAAAACATCATACCGCGGTATGGGGTCAAAAACGTCACAAAAGTCACAAAACGTCATACCGCGGTATGAGGTCAAAAATGTCGCAAAAACGTCATAACGCGGTATGAGTTCAAAAACGTCACGAAAACGTCATGCCGCGGTATGAGGTCAAAAATGTCACATAAACGTTATACCGCGGGATGAGGTCAAAAATGTCACAAAAACGTCATACCGCGTAATGATGTCAAAAATTTCACAGAAAAGTCATACCGCGGTATGAGGTCAAAAATGTCACAAAAACGTCATACCGCGGTATGAGGTCAAAAATGTCACAAAAACGTCATACCGCGGTATGAGGTAAAAAGTGTCACAAAAACCTCATACCGCGGAATCATCTCAAAAATTTCACAGAAAGGTCAAAAATTTCACAAAAGTCACAAAAACATCAAACCTCGGTATGAGGTCAAAAATGTCACAAAAACGTCATACAGCGGAATCATGTAAAAATGTCACAAAAAGGTCAAAAATGTCACAAAAACGTCATAACGCGGTATGAGGTAAAAAACGTCACGAAAACGTCATACCGCGGTATGAGGTCAAAAATGTCACAAAAACGTTTTACCGCGGGATGAGGTCAAAAATGTCACAAAAACGTCATACCGCGGTATGAGGTCAAAAATGTCACAAAAACGTCATACCGCGGTATGAGGTCAAAAATGTCACAAAAACGTCATACCGCGGAATCATGTAAAAAATGTCAAAAAAGGTCAAAAATGTCACAAAAACGTTATACCACGGAATGAGGTCAAAAATGTCGCAAATACGTCATTCCGCAGAATGAGGTCAAAAATGTCACAAAAATGTCAAAAATGTCACAAAAACGTCATACCGCGGTATGAGGTCAAAAATGTCACAATAATGTCTTACCGCGGAATGATGTCAAAAATGTCACAAAAACGTCATGCCGCGGTATGAGGTCAAAAATGTCACAAAAACGTCATACCGCGGTCTGAAGTCAAAAATGCCTAAAAAACGTCACACCACGGGATGATGTCAAAAATGTCACAGAAAGGTCAAAAATGTCTCAAAAACGTGATGCCGCGATATGAGGTCAAAAATGTCAGAAAAACGTCACACCGCGGGATGATGTGAAAAATGTCACAAAAATTTCATACCGCAGTATGGTGTCAAAAATGTCACAAAAACGTAATAACGCGGGATGAGGTCAAAAATGTCACAAAAACGTCATACCGTGGGATGATGTCAAAAATATCACAAAAATTTCATACCGCAGTATGATGTCAAAATGTCACAAAAACGTCATACCGCGGTATGAGGTAAAAAGTGTCACTAAAACGTCATACCGCAGAATCATGTCAAAAATGTCATAAAAAGATCAAAAATGTCTCAAAAACGTCATACCGCGGTCTGAAGTCAAAAATGCCTAAAAAACGTCACACCACGGGATGATGTCAAAAATGTCACAGAAAGGTCAAAAATGTCTCAAAAACGTGATGCCGCGATATGAGGTCAAAAATGTCAGAAAAACGTCACACCGCGGGATGATGTGAAAAATGTCACAAAAATTTCATACCGTAGTATGGTGTCAAAAATGTCACAAAAACGTAATAACGCGGGATGAGGTCAAAAATGTCACAAAAACCTCATACCGTGGGATGATGTCAAAAATATCACAAAAATTTCATGCCGCAGTATGATGTCAAAATGTCACAAAAACGTCATACCGCTGTATGAGGTAAAAAGTGTCACTAAAACGTCATACCGCAGAATCATGTCAAAAATGTCATAAAAAGATCAAAAATGTCTCAAAAACGTCATACCGCGGTCTGAAGTCAAAAATGCCTAAAAAACGTCACACCACGGGATGATGTCAAAAATGTCACAGAAAGGTCAAAAATGTCTCAAAAACGTGATGCCGCGATATGAGGTCAAAAATGTCAGAAAAACGTCACACCGCGGGATGATGTGAAAAATGTCACAAAAATTTCATACCGCAGTATGGTGTCAAAAATGTCACAAAAACGTAATAACGCGGGATGAGGTCAAAAATGTCACAAAAACGTCATACCGTGGGATGATGTCAAAAATATCACAAAAATTTCATACCGCAGTATGATGTCAATATGTCACAAAAACGTCAGACCGCGGTATGAGGTAAAAAGTGTCACTAAAACGTCATACCGCAGAATCATGTCAAAAATGTCATAAAAAGATCAAAAATGTCTCAAAAACGTCATACCGCGGTCTGAAGTCAAAAATGCCTAAAAAACGTCACACCACGGGATGATGTCAAAAATGTCACAGAAAGGTCAAAAATGTCACAAAAACGTCATACCGCAGTATGAGGTCAAGAATGTCACAAAAACGTCACACCGCGGGATGATGTCAAAAATTTCACAAAAAATTCAAACCGCAGTATGGTGTCAAAAATGTCACAAAAACGTAATAACGCGGGATGAGGTCAAAAATGTCACAAAAACGTCATACCGTGGGATGATGTCAAAAATATCACAAAAATTTCATACCGCAGTATGGGGTAAAAAGTGTCACTAAAACGTCATACCGCAGAATCACGTCAAAAATGTCACAAAAAGGTCAAAAATGTCACAAAAACGTCATACCGTGGGATGATGTCAAAAATATCACAAAAATTTCATACCGCAGTATGATGTCAAAAATGTCACAAAAACGTCATACCGCGGGATGAGGTCAAAAATGTCACAAAAAAGTCATTCCGCGGGATGATGTCAAAAATTTCACAAAAACGTCATACCGCGGAATCATGTCAAAAATGTCACAAAGTCATACCGCGGTACAAAGTCAAAAATGTCACAAAAACGTCATGCCACGGAATCATGTAAAAAATGTCACAAAAAGGTCAAAAATGTCACAAAAACGTCATACCGCGGTCTGAGGTCAAAATCGTCACAAAAGTCACAAAAACGTCATACCGCGGTATGAGGTCAAAAATGTCACAAAAACGTCATACCGCGGAATGATGTCAAAAATGTCACAAAAACGTCATACCGCGGGATTATGTCAAAAATGTCACAAAAACGCCATGAGGTGAAAAATGTCACAAAAACGTCATACCGCGGAATCATGTAAAAAATGTCACAAAAATGTCACAAAAACGTCATACCGCAGGATAATGTCAAAAATGACATAAAAAGATCAAAAAAGTCACAAAAACGTCATACCGCGGTATGATGTCAAAAATGTCACAAAAACGTCATGCCACGGAATCATGTAAAAAATGTCACAAAAAGGTCAAAAATGTCACAAAAACGTTATACCGCGGTATGAGGTCAAAAATGTCACAAAAACGTCATACCGCGGTATGAGGTCAAAATCGTAATAAAAGTCACAAAAACGTCATACCGCGGTATGATGTCAAAAATGTCACAAAAATTTCATACCGCAGTATGGTGTCAAAAATGTCACAAAAACGTAATAATGCGGGATGAGGTCAAAAATGTCACAAAAATTTCATACCACGGAATGAGGTCAAAAATGTCACAGAAACGTCATACCGCGGTATGAGGTCAAAAACGTCTCAAAAGTCACAAAAACGTCATACCGCGGTATGAGGTCAAAAATGTCGCAAATACGTCATACCGCGGTATGAGGTCAAAAATGTCACAAAAAGGTCAAAAATGTCACAAAAACGTAATACCGCTGTATGAGGTCCAAAATGTCACAAAAACTTCATATCGCGGAATGATTTCAAAAATGTCACAAAAACGTCATACAGCGGAATCATGTAAAAAAATGTCACAAAAAGGTCAAAAATGTCACAAAAACGTCATAACGCGGTATGAGGTCAAAAACGTCACGAAAACGTCATACCGCGGTATGAGGTTAAAAATGACACAGATAAGTCATACCGCGGTTTGAGGTCAAAAATGTCACAAAAACGTCATACCGCGGTATGAGGTCAAAAATGTCACAAAAACGTCATACTGCGATATGAGGTCAAAAACGTCACAAAAGTCAGAATAACGTCATACGGCGGGATGATGTCAAAAATGTTCCAAAAAGGTCAAAAATTTCACAAAAACGTTATATCGCGGTATGAGGTCAAAAATGTCACAAAAACGTCATATCGCGGTATGAGGTCAAAAACGTCACAAAAACCTCTTACCGCGGTATGGGGTCAAAAACGTCACAAAAGTCACAAAAACGTGATACCGCGGTATGAGGTCAAAAACGTCACAAAAACGTCATACCGCGGGATGAGGTCAAAAATGTAAGAAAAACGTCATACTGCGGAATGAGGTCAAAAATGTCGCAAAAACGTCATACCGCGGTATGAGGTAAAAAATGTCGCAAAATCGTCATACCGCTATATGAGGTCCAAAATGTCACAAAAACGTCATACCGCGGAATGATGTCAAAAATGTCACAAAAACGTCATACCGCGGGATGATGTCAAAAATGTCACAAAAACGTCATTCCGCGGTTTGAGGTCAAAAATGTCACAAAAACGTCATAAAGCGGAATCATGTAAAAAATGTCACAAAAATTCCTCAAAAACGTCATACCGCGGGATGATGTCAAAAATGTCACAAAAACGTCACATCGCGGGATGAGGGCAAAAATGTCACAAAAACGTCATACCGCGGGATGAGGTCAACAACGTCACAAAAACGCTATACCGCGGTATGATGTCAAAAATGTCACAAAAAGGTCAAAAATTTCACAAATAGATCAAAATTGTCATAAAAAGTCAAACCGCGGTATGATGTCAAAAATGTCACAAAAACATCAAAAATGTCACAAAAAAGTCATACCGCGGTGTGATGTCAAAAATGACACAAAAATTTCATGCCGCAGTATGAGGTCAAAAATGTCACAAAAAGGTCAAAAATGTCACAAAAACGTCATACCGTGGAATGAGGTCAAAAATGTAACAAAAACGTCATTCCGCGATATGAGGTCAAAAATGTCACGAACAGGTCAAAAATGTGTCAAAAAGGTCACAAAAAGGTCAAAAATTTCTCAAAAACGTCAAACCGCGGTATGATGTCAAAAATGTCAAAAAAACGACATACGGCGGGATGAGGTCAAAAATGTCACAAAAACGTCATACCACGGGATGAGGTCGAAAATGTCACAAAAACGTCATACCACGGGATGAGGTCGAAAATGTCACAAAAACGTCATACCGCGGTAAGAGGTCAAAAACGTCACAAAAGTCACAAAAACATCATACCGCGGTATGAGGTCAAAAATGTCACAAAAACGTCATACCACGGGTATGAGGTCAAAAATGTCAAAAAAACGTCATACGGCGGGTATGAGGTCAAAAATGTCACGAAAACGTCATGCCGCGGTATGATGTCAAAAATGTCACAAAAACGTCATACCGCGGGATGAGGTCAAAAATGGCACAAATGTCACAAAAACGTCATACCGCGGGATGAGGTCAAAAATGTCACAAAAACGTCATACGGCGGGATGATGTAAAAATTTCACAAACAGGTCAAAAATGTCACGAAAACGTCATACCGCGGTATGAGGTCAAAAACGTCACAAAAAGGTGAAAAATGTCACAAAAACGTCATGCCTTGGTATGAGGTCAAAAATGTCACAAAAAGCTCATACCGCGGTATGAGGTCAAAAATGTATCGAAAAGAAAATGTCACGAAAACGTCATACCACGGTATGAGGAAAAAAATCTCAGAAAAAGGTCATACCGCGTTATGAGGTCAAAAATGTCACACAAATGTCAAAAATGTCAATAAAACGTTATACCGCGGTATTAGGTCAAAAATGTCACATAACTTTCATACCGCGGGATTGGGTCAAAAATTTCACAAAAAAGTCATACCGCGGGATGATTACAAAAATGTCACAAAAAAGTCATACCGCCGTAAGAAGTCAAAAATGTGACGAAAACGTCATACCGCGGGATGAAGTCAAAAATGTCACAAAAACGTCATACCGCGGGATGGGGTCAAAAATGTCACAAAAACGTCATGCCGCGGGATGACGTCAAAATTGTCACAAAAACGTCATATGAGGTCAAAAATGTCACAAAAACGTCATACCACGGTATGAGGTCAATAATCTCAGAAAAAGGTCATACCGCGGGATGAGGTCAAAAATTTCACAAAAACGTTATACCACAGTATGAGGTCAAAAATGTCACAAAAACGTCATACCGCAGGATGAGGTCAAAAATGCCTCAAAAACGTCATACCGCGGGATGATGTCAAAAATGTCACAAAAACGTCATACCGCTGGATGATGTCAAAAATGTCACAAAAACGTCATACCGCTGGATGATGTCATAAATGTCACAAAAAATTCATACCGGGATATGAGGTCAAAAATGTCACAAAAACGTCATACCGCGGAATGATGTCAAAAATTTCACAAAAAAGTCATCCCTCGGGATGAGGTCAAAAATGTCAGAAAAACGTCAAACCGCGGAATCATGTCAACAATGTCAAAAAAGGTCAAAAATGTGTCAAAAAGGTAACAAAAAGTTCAAAAATGTCTCTTGCCGTCATATCGCGGAATAATGTCAAAAATGTCACAAAAGCGTCAGACCGCGGGATGAGGTCAAAAATGTCACAAAAACGTCATATGGCGGCATAATGTAAAAAATGTCATAAAAAAGGTAAAAAATGTCACAAAAACGGCATAACACGGTATGATGTCAAAAATGTCACAAAAACGTCATACCGCGGAATGATGTCAAAAATGTCACAAAAACGTCACATCGGGGGATGAGGTCAAAAATGTCACAAAAACGTGATACCACGGGATGAGGTCGAAAATGTCACAAAAATGTCATACCGCAGGATGAGGTCAAAAATGTAACAAAAACGTCATACCGCAGGATGAGGTAAAAAATTCCTCAAAAACGTCATACCGCTGGATGATGTCAAAAATGTCACAAAAACGTCATACCGCTGGATGATGTCAAAAATTTCACAAAAAATTCATTCGGCGGTATGAGGTCAAAAATGTCACAAAAACGTCATACTGCGGGATGAGGTCAAAAATTCCTCAAAAACGTCATACTGCGGGATGATGTCAAAAATGTCACAAAAAAGTCATACTGCGGGATGTCAAAAATGTCACAAAAACGACCATACCGCCGAATGTCGTCAAAAATGTCACAAAAAGGTAAAAAATGTCTCAAAAACGTCATTCCGCGGTATGAGGTCAAAAATGTCACAAAAACGTCATACCGCGGGATGAGGTCAAAAATGTCACAAAAATTTCGTACCGCGGTACGAGGTCAAAAACGTCACAAAAAGGTAAAAAATGTCACGAAAACGTCATGCCACGGTATGAGGTCAAATTTGTCACAGAAGGTCAAAAATGTCACATAAAATCCATACCGCGGTATGAGGTCAAAAACGTCCCAAAAACGTCATACCGCGGTATGAGGTCAAAAACGTCACAAAAACGTCAAAAGTGTCACAAAAACGTCATACCGCGGAACAATGTCAAAAATGTCACAAAACGGTCAAAAATGTCGCAAAAACGTCATACCGCCGGGTGAGGTCAAAAATGTCACAAAAACATCATGTTAAAAATGTCAATAAAACGTCATACCGCCGGATGATATCAAAAATGTCACAAAAACGTTGTGTCATTTTTGACCTCATCCCGCGATGTGACGTTTTTGTGACATTTTTGACATCATTCCGCAATATGACGTTTTTGTGACATTTTTGACCTCATCCCGCGGAATAATGTTCTTCTGAAATTTTTGACATCATCCCGCGGTATGACGTTTTTGCGACATTTTTGACCTCATACCGCCGTATAACCTTTTTGTGAAATTTTTGACCTCATCCCGCGGTATGACGTTTTTGCGACATCTTTGACCTCATACCGCGGTATGACGTTTTTGTGACTTTTGTGACATTTTTGACCCCATACCGCCGTATCACGTCTTTGAGACATTTTTGACCTTTTTGTGACATTTTATACATCATCCCGTGGTGTGACGTTTTTGAGGCATTTTTGACCTCATCCCGCGGTATGACGTTTTTGTGACATTTTTGACTTCATACCGCTTTGACTTTTTTTTTAAATTTTTGAACTTTTTGGAACATTTTTGACCTCATTCCGTGGTATGACGTTTTTGTAACATTTTTGACCTCATCCCGCGATATGACGTTTTTGAGACATTTTTGACCATTTTATGACATTTTTGATCTGATCCCGTGGTATGACGTTTTTGTGACATTTTTGACCTCATTCCGCGGTTAAACGTTTTTGTGACATTTTTGACCTTTTTGTGACATTCTTGACCTCATACCGCGGTATAACGTTTTTGTGACATTTTTGACCTTTTTGTGACATTTTTGACCTCATTCCGCGGTATGACGTTTTTGTAACATTTTTGACCTTTGTGTGACATTTTTGACATGATTCCGCAGTATGATGTTTTTGTGACATTTTTGACCTCAAACCGCGGTATGAAATTTTTGTGACATTTTTGACATCATCCTGCGGTATGACTTTTTTGTGAAATTTTTGACATCATCCCGCGGTATGACATTTTTGTGACATTTTTGACCTCATCCCGCGGAATTACGTTTTTGTGACATTTTTGACCTCATACCGCGGTATGACGTTTTCGTGACCTTTTTGACCTCATACCGCGGTATGACGTTTTTGTGAAATTTTTGACATCATCCCGCGGAATGACTTTTTTGTGAAATTTTTGACATCATTCCGCGGTGTGACGTTTTTTTGACTTTTGTGACGTTTTTCACCTCATACCGCGGTTTGACGTTTTTGTGACATTTTTGACCTCATCCCGCGGTATAATGTTTTTGAGACATTTTTGACCTTTTTGTGAAATTTTTGACATCATCCCGCGGTATGACGTTTTCGTGACCTTTTTGACCTCATACCGCGTTATGACGTTTTTGTGACATTTTTGACATCATCCCGCGGAATGACTTTTTTGTGAAATTTTTGACATCATTCCGCGGTATGACGTTTTTGTGACTTTTGTGACGATTTTCACCTCATACCGCGGTATGACGTTTTTGTGAAATTTTTGATCTCAAACCGCGGTGTGATGTTTTTGAGACATTTTTGACCTTTTTGTAACATTTTTGACATCATCCTGTGGTATGACTTTTTTGTGAAATTTTTGACATCATCCCGCGGTATGACGTTTTTCTGACATTTTTGACCTCATCCCGCCATATGAAGTTTTTGTGACTTTTGTGACGTTTTTGACCTCATACTGCGGTATGACGTTTTTGTGACATTTTTGACCTCATCCCGCGATGTGACGTTTTTGTGACATTTTTGACATCATTCCGCGGTATGACGTTTTTGTGACATTTTTGACATCATACCGTGGTATGACGTTTTTGTGACTTTTGTGACGTTTTGACCTCATACCGCGGTATGACGTTTTTAGGACATTTTTGACCTCATACCGTGGTATGAAATTTTTGTGACTTTTGTGACGTTTTTGACGTCATACCGCGGTATGACGTTTTTGTGACATTTTTGACATCATACCGCGGTATGACGTTTTTGAGACATTTTTGATCTTTTATGACATTTTTGACATGATCCCGTGGTATGACGTTTTTGTGACATTTTTGACCTCATACCGCGGTATGACGTTTTTGTGACATTTTTGACATCATCCGCGGTACGACGTTTTTGTGACATTTTTGACCTCATACCGTGGTATGAAATTTTTGTGACTTTTGTGACGTTTTTGACCTCATACCGCGGGATGGCGTTTTTGTGACATTTTTGACTTCATACCGCGGTATGACGTTTTTGAGACATTTTTGATCTTTTGTGACATTTTTGACATGATCCCGCGGTATGACGTTTTTGTGACATTTTTGTGACATTTTTTACATGATTCCGCGGTATGACGTTTTTGTGACATTTTTGACCTCATACCGCGGTATGACGTTTTTGTGACATTTTTGACATCATCCCGCGGTATGACGTTTTTGTGACATTTTTGACATCATTCCGCGGTATGACGTTTTTGTGACATTTTGGACCTCATACAGCGGTATGACGTTTTTGTGACATTTTTTACCTTTTTGTGATATTTTTGACCTCATACCGCGGAATGACGTATTTGCGACATTTTTGACCTCATCCCGCAGTATGACGTTTTTGTGACATTTTTGACCTCATATGACGTTTTTGTGACATTTTTGACCTCATCTCGCGGCATGACGTTTTTGTGACATTTTTGACCTCATCCCGCGGTATGACGTTTTTGCGACATTTTTGACCTCATCCTGCGGTATGACGTTTTTGTAACATTTTTGACCTCATACCGCGGTATGACGATTTTGTGACATTTTTGACCTTTTTGTGATATTTTTGAACTCATACCGTGGAATGACGTATTTGTGACATTTTTGACATCATTCCGCGGTATGACGTTTTTGTGACATTTTGGACCTCATACAGCGGTATGACGTTTTTGTGACATTTTTTACCTTTTTGTGATGTTTTTGACCTCATACCGCGGAATGACGTATTTACGACATTTTTGACCTCATCCCGCAGTATGACGTTTTTGTGACATTTTTGACCTCATATGACGTTTTTGTGACATTTTTGACCTCATCCCGCGGCATGACGTTTTTGTGACATTTTTGACCTCATCCCGCGGTATGACGTTTTTGCGACATTTTTGACCTCATCCTGCGGTATGACGTTTTTGTGACATTTTTGACCTCATTCCGCGGTATGACGTTTTTGTGACATTTTTGACCTTTTTGTGATATTTTTGAACTCATACCGCGGTATGACTTTTTTGTGACATTTTTGACCTCATCACGCGGTATGACGTTTTTGTGACATTTTTGACCTCAAACCGCGGTTGGAAATTTTTCTGACATTTTTGACATAATCCAGCGGTATGACGTTTTTGAGGAATTTTTGACCTCATCCTGCGGCATGACGTTTTTGTGACATTTTTGACCTCATACTGCGGTATAACGTTTTTGTGAAATTTTTGACCTCATCCCGCGGTATGACCTTTTTCTGAGATTTTTGACATCATACAGAGGTATGACGTTTTTGTGACATTTTTGACCTCATACCGCGGTTTGACATTTTTGTGACATTTTTGACTTCTTACCGCGGTATGACTTTCTTGTTAAATTTTTGACATCATTCCGCGGTATGACGTTTTTGCGACATTTTTGACCTCATCCAGCGGCATGAAGTTTTTGTGACTTTTGTGACGTTTTTGACCTCATTCTGCGGTATGACGTTTTTGTGACATTTTTGACCTCATCCCGCGATGTGACGTTTTTGTGACATTTTTGACATCATTCCGCGGTATGACGTTTTTGTGACATTTTGGACCTCATACAGCGGTATGACGTATTTGCGACATTTTTGACCTCATCCCGCGGTATGACGTTTTTGTGACATCTTTGACCTCATGTCGCGGTATCACGTTTTTGAGACATTTTTGACCTTTTTGTGACATTTTTGACATCATCCCGTGGTGTGACGTTTTTGAGGCATTTTTGACCTCATCCCGCGGTATGACGTTTTTGTGAAATTTTAGACCTCATACCGCGGCATGACGTTTTTGTGACATTTTTGACCTCATACCACGATATGACGTTTTCGTGACATTTTTGACCTTTTTTTGACGTTTTTGACCTCATACCGCGGTATGACGTTTTTGTGCCATTTTTGACCTTTTTGTGACGTTTTTGACCTCATTCCGCGGTATAACGTTTTTGTGACATTTTTGACATCATACCGCGGTATGACTTTTATGTGAAATTTTTGACCTTTTTGTGACATTTTTTACCTTTTTGTAACGTTTTTGACTTCCTACCGTGGTATGACGTTTTTGTTACATTTTTGACTTCATACCGCGATATGACGTTTTTGAGACATTTTTGACCTTTTTATGACATTTTTGATATGATCCCGTGGTATGACGTTTTTGTGACATTTTTGACCTCATACCGCGGTAAAACGTTTTTGTGACATTTTTGACCTTTTTGTGACATTTTTGACCTCATACCGCGGTATAACGTTTTTGTGACATTTTTGACCTTTTTGTGACATTTTTGACCTCATTCCGCGGTATGACGTTTTTGTAACATTTTTGACCTTTGTGTGACATTTTTGACATGATTCCGCAGTATGACGTTTTTGTGACATTTTTGACCTCAAACCGCGGTATGAAATTTTTGTGACATTTTTGACATCATCCTGCGGGATGACTTTTTTGTGAAATTTTTGACATCATCCCGCGGTATGACGTTTTTGTGACATTTTTGACCTCATCCCGCGGTATAATGTTCTTGTGAAATTTTTGACATCATCCCGCGGTATGACGATTTTGTGACATTTTTGACCCAATACCGCGGTATGACGTTTTTGTGACATTTTTGACCTAATAACGCGGTATGACGTTTTCGTGACCTTTTTGGACCTCATACCGCGGTATGACGTTTTTGTGACATTTTTGACATCATCCCGCGGAATGAGTTTTTTGTGAAATTTTTGACATCATTCTGCGGTATGACGTTTTTTTGACTTTTGTGACGTTTTTCACCTCATACCGCGGTATGACTTTTTTGTGAAATTTTTGATCTCAAACCGCGGTGTGATGTTTTTGAGACATTTTTGACCTTTTTGTGACAATTTTGACATCATCCTGCGGTATGACTTTTTTGTGAAATTTTTGACATCATACTGCGGTATGACGTTTCTGTGACATTTTTGACCTCATCCCGCGATGTGACGTTTTTGTGACATTTTTGACATCATTCCGCGGTATGACGTTTTTGTGACATTTTTGACATCATACCGTGGTATGACGTTTTTGTGACATTTTTGACATGATTCCGCGGTATGACGTTTTGTGACATTTTTGACTCATCCTGCGGTTTGACATTTTTGTGACATTTTTGACATCATACCACGGTATGACGTTTGTGACATTTTTGACTTCTTACCGCGGTATGACTTTTTTGTGACATTTTTGACCTCATCCCGCGGTATAACGTCTTTGTGACATTTTTGACATCATGCCATGGCATGCCGTTTTTGTGACATTTTGGACCTTTTTTATGACATTTTTTACATTATCCCGCCATATGACGTTTTTGTGACATTTTAAACATGATTCCGCGGTATGACGTTTTTGTGACATTTTTGACATCATCCGGCCGTATGACGTTTTTGTGACATTTTTGACCTCATCCCGCGGTATGACGTTTTTGTGACTTTTTTGACGGATTTGACCTCATACCGCGGTATGACGTTTTTGAGAAATTTTTGATCTTTTATGACATTTTTGACATGATCCCGCGGTATGACGTTTTGTGACTTTTTTGTGACATTTTTTACATGATTCCGCGGTATGACGTTTTTGTGACATTTTTGACCTCATACCGCGGTATGACGTTTTTGTGACATTTTTAACATCATCCCGCGGTATGACGTTTTTGTGACATTTTTGACATCATTCCGCGGTATGACGTTTTTCTGACATTTTGGACCTCATACAGCGGTATGACGTTTTTGTGACATTTTTGACCTTTTTGTGACATTTTTGACCTCATACCGCGGAATGACTTTTTTGCGACATTTTTGACCTCATACCGCGGTATGACGTTTTTGTGACATTTTTGACATCATCCCGCGGTGTGACATTTTTGTGACATTTTTGACATCATTCCGCGGTATGACGTTTTTGTGACATTTTGGACCTCATACAGCGGTATGACGTATTTGCGACATTTTTGACCTCATCCCGCGGTATGACGTTTTTGTGACATCTTTGACCTCATGTCGCGGTATCACGTTTTTGAGACATTTTTGACCTTTTTGTGACATTTTTGACATCATCCCGTGGTGTGACGTTTTTGAGGCATTTTTGACCTCATCCCGCGGTATGACGTTTTTGTGACATTTTTGACATCATTCCGCAGTATGACGTTTTTGTGACATTTTTGACCTCATACAGCAGTATGACGTTTTTGTCACATTTTTGACCTTTTTTTGACATTTTTGACCTCATATCGCGGAATGACGTTTTTGTCACATTTTTGACCTCATTCCGCGGTATGACGTTTTTGTGACATTTTGGACCTCATACAGCGGTATGACGTTTTTGTGACTTTTGTGACATTTTTGTCCTTTTTGTGACATTTTTTACATGATTCCGCGGTATGACGTTTTTGTGACATTTTTGACCTTTTACCGCGGTATGACTTTCTTGTGAAATTTTTGACATCATTCCGCGGTATGACGTTTTTGTGACATTTTTGTCCTTTTTGTGACATTTTTCACCTCATACCGCGGAATGACGTATTTGCGACATTTTTGACCTCATACCGCGGTATGACGTTTTTGTGAGTTTTGTGACATTTTGACCTCATACCGCGGTATGACGTTTTTGTGACATTTTTTACCTCATACCGTGGTATGAAATTTTTGTGACTTTTGTGACGTTTTTGACCTCATACCGCGGAATGACGTTTTTGAGACATTTTTGACCTTTTTGTGACATTTTTGACCTCATCTCGCAATATGACGTATTTGTGACATTGACATCATTCCACGGTGTGACTTTTTTGTGACGTTTTTGACCTCATACCGCAGTATGACGTGTTTGAGACATTTTTGACCTGTTCATGACATTTTTGACATGATCGCGCGGGATGACGTTTTTGTGACATTTTTGACCTCATACCACGGTATAACGTTTTTGTGACATTTTTAACCTCATCCCGCGGTATGACGTTTTTGTGACATTTTTGACCTCATCTCGCGGTATGACATTTTTGTGACATTTTTGACCTCATACCGCGGAATGACGATTTTGAGACATTTTTGACATCATCCCGCTGTGTGACGTTTTTGAAGCATTTTTGACATCATCCCGCGGTTTGACTTTTTTGTGACATTTTTGACCTCATACCGCCGTATAACCTTTTTTTGAAATTTTTGACCTCATCCCGCGGTATGACGTTTTTGCGACATCTTTGACCTCATACCGCGGTGTGACGTTTTTGTGACTTTTGTGACGTTTTTGACCTCATACCGCGGTTTGACGTTTTTGTGACATTTTTGACCCCATACCGCCGTATCACGTCTTTGAGACATTTTTGACCTTTTTGTGACATTTTATACATCATCCCGTGGTGTGACGTTTTTGAGGCATTTTTGACCTTTTTGTGACGTTTTTGACCTCATTCCGCGGTATGACGTTTTTGTGACATTTTTGACATCATGTCACATGACTTTGATGTGACATTTTTGACCTTTTTGTGACATTTTTTACCTTTTTGTAACGTTTTTGACTTCCTACCGCGGTATGATGTTTTTGTGACATTTTTGACTTCATACCGCTTTATGACTTTTTTTTGACATTTTTGAACTTTTTGGAACATTTTTGACCTCATTCCGTGGTATGACGTTTTTGTAGCATTTTTGACCTCATCCCGCGATATGACGTTTTTGAGACATTTTTGACCTTTTTATGACATTTTTGATTTGATCACGTGGTATGACGTTTTTGTGACATTTTTGACCTCATACCGCGGTAAAACGTTTTTGTGACATTTTTGACGTTTTTGTGACATTTTTGACCTCATACCGCGGTATAACGTTTTTGTGACATTTTTGACTTTTTTGTGACATTTTTGACCTCATTCCGCGGTATGACGTTTTTGTAACATTTTTGACCTTTCTGTGACATTTTTGACATGATTCCGCAGTATGACGTTTTTGTGACATTTTTGACCTCAAACCGCGGTATGAAATTTTTGTGACATTTTTGACATCATCCTGCGGTATGACTTTTTTGTGAAATTTTTGACATCATCCCGTGGTATGACGTTTTTGTGACATTTTTGACCTCATCCCGCGGAATAATGTTCTTCTGAAATTTTTGACATCATACCGCGGTATGACGTTTTTGTGACATTTTTGACCTCATCCCGCGGAATTACGTTTTTGTGACATTTTTGACGTCATACCGCGGTATGACGTTTTCGTGACCTTTTTGACCTCATACCGCGGTTTGACGTTTATGTGACATTTTTGACGTTTTTCACCTCATACCGTGGTATGACGTTTTTGTGACATTTTTGACCTCATCCCGCCGTATAATGTTTTTGAGACATTTTTGACCTTTTTGTGACGTTTCTGACATCATCCCGCGGTGTGACGATTTTGTGACATTGTTGACCTAATACCGCGGTATGACGTTTTTGTGACATTTTTGACCTAATACCGCGGTTTGACGTTTTCGTGACCTTTTTGACCTCATACCGCGGTATGACGTTTTTGTGACATTTTTGACATCATCCCGCGGAATGACTTTTTTGTGAAATTTTTGACATCATTCCGCGGTATGACGTTTTTGTGACTTTTGTAACGTTTTTCACCTCGTACCGCGGTATGACGTTTTTGTGAAATTTTTGATCTCAAACCGCGGTGTGATGTTTTTGAGACATTTTTGACCTTTTTGTGACATTTTTGACATCATCCTGCGGTATGACTTTTTTGTGAAATTTTTGACATCATCCCGCGGTATGACGTTTTTGTGACATTTTTGACCTCATCCCGCGGTATAATGTTCTTGTGAAATTTTTGACATCATACCGCGGTATGACGTTTTTGTGACATTTTTGACATCATCCCGCGGAATTACGTTTTTGTGACATTTTTGACCTCATACCGCGGTATGACGTTTTCGTGACCTTTTTTACCTCATACCGCGGTATGACGTTTTTGTGACATTTTTGACATCATCCCGCGGAATGCCTTTTTTGTGAAATTTTTGACATCATCCCGCGGTATGACGTTTTTGTGACTTTTGTGACGTTTTTCACCTCATACCGCGTAATGACGTTTTTGTGACATTTCTGACCTCATCCCGCGATATGACGTTTTTCGACATTTTTGACCTTTTTGTGCAAGTTTTGACCTCATACCGCAGTATGACGTTTATGTGAACATTTTGACCTCATACAGTGGTATGATGTTGTTGTGAAATTTTTGACCTCATACCGCGGTGTGATGTTTTTGAGACATTTTTGACCTATTTTGTGACATTTTTGACATCATCCCGCGGTATGACGATTTTGTGAAATTTTTGACCTCATACCGTGGAATGAAGTTTTTGTGACATCTTTGACATCATCCCCCCGAATGACGTTGTTGCGACATTTTTGACCTCATACCGCGATATGACGTTTTTGTGACTTTTGTGACGTTTTTGACATCACACCGCGGTCTGATGTTTTTTTCACATTTTTGACCTCATACCGCGGTATCACGTTTTTGTGACATTTTTGACCTCATCCCGCGATATGACGTTTTTGTGACATTTTTGACTTCATCCCGCGGTACGACGTTTTTGTGACATTTTTGACATCATTCTGCGGTATGACGTTTTTGAGACATTTTTGATCTTTTTATGACATTTTTGACATGATCCCGCGGTATGACGTTTTTGTGACATTTTTGACCTCTAACCGCGGTATGACGTTTTTGTGACATTTTTGACCTCATCCCGCGGAATAACGTTTTTGTGACATTTTTGACCTCATACCGCGGTTTGACGTTTTCGTGACATTTTTGACCTCATACCGCGGTATGACGTTTTTCTGACATTTTTGACAACATCCCGCGGAATGACTTTTTTGTGAAATTTTTGACATCATTCCGCGGTATGACGCTTTTGTGACTTTTGTGACGTTTTTCACCTCATACCGCGCTATGACGTTTTTGTGACATTTTTGACCTCATCCCGCGGTATGACGATTTTGTGACATTTTTGACATACTGCGGTATGACATTTTTGTGACATTTTTGACATCATCCCACGGAATGACATTTTTGTGACATTTTTGACATCATCCCGCGGAATGACGTTTTTGTAACATTTTTGACCTCATTGTGACATTTTTGACCTAATACCGTGGAATGAAGTTTTTTGACATTTTTGACATTATCCCGCCGAATGACGTGTTTGCGACATTTTTGACCTCATACCGCGATATGACGTTTTTGTGACGTTTTTGACCTCATACCGCGGTATGTTTTTTTCACATTTTTGACCTCATACCGCGGTATGATGTTTTTGTGACATTTTTGACCTTTTTGTGACGTTTTTGACCTCATACCGCGGTATGACGTTTTTGTGACATTTTTGACATCATCCTGCGGTATGACTTTTTGTGAAATTTTTGACATCATCCCGCGGTATGACGTTTTTGTGAAATTTTTGACATCATTCCGCGGTGTGACGTTTTTGTGACTTTTGTGACGTTTTTCACCTCATACCGCGGTTTGACGTTTTTGTGACATTTTTGACCTCATCCCGCGGAATAATGTTTTTGAGACATTTTTGACCTTTTTGTGAAATTTTTGACATCATCCCGCGGTATGACGATTTTGTGACATTTTTGACCCAATACCGCGGTATGACGTTTTTGTGACATTTTTGACCTAATAACGCGGTATGACGTTTTCGTGACCTTTTTGGACCTCATACCGCGGTATGACGTTTTTGTGACATTTTTGACATCATCCCGCGGAATGAGTTTTTTGTGAAATTTTTGACGTCATTCTGCGGTATGACGTTTTTTTGACTTTTGTGACGTTTTTCACCTCATACCGCGGTATGACTTTTTTGTGAAATTTTTGATCTCAAACCGCGGTGTGATGTTTTTGAGACATTTTTGACCTTTTTGTGACAGTTTTGACATCATCCTGCGGTATGACTTTTTTGTGAAATTTTTGACATCATCCCGCGGTATGACGTTTTTGTGACATTTTTGACCTCATCCCGCCCTATGAAGTTTTTGTGAGTTTTGTGAAGTTTTTGACATCATACTGCGGTATGACGTTTCTGTGACATTTTTGACCTCATCCCGCGATGTGACGTTTTTGTGACATTTTTGACATCATTCCGCGGTATGACGTTTTTGTGACATTTTTGACATCATTCCGTGGTATGACGTTTTTGTGACATTTTTGACATGATTCCGCGGTATGACGTTTTGTGACATTTTTGACTCATCCTGCGGTATGACATTTTTGTGACATTTTTGACATCATACCACGGTATGACGTTTGTGACATTTTTGACTTCTTACCGCGGTATGACTTTTTTGTGACATTTTTGACCTCATCCCGCGGTATAACGTTTTTGTGACATTTTTGACATCATGCCATGGCATGCCGTTTTTGTGACATTTTGGACCTTTTTTATGACATTTTTTACATTATCCCGCCATATGACGTTTTTGTGACATTTTAAACATGATTCCGCGGTATGACGTTTTTGTGACATTTTTGACATCATCCGGCCGTATGACGTTTTTGTGACATTTTTGACCTCATCCCGCGGTATGACGTTTTTGTGACTTTTTTGACGGTTTTGACCTCATACCGCGGTATGACGTTTTTGAGAAATTTTTGATCTTTTATGACATTTTTGACATGATCCCGCGGTATGACGTTTTGTGACTTTTTTGTGACATTTTTTACATGATTCCGCGGTATGACGTTTTTGTGACATTTTTGACCTCATACCGCGGTATGACGTTTTTGTGACATTTTTGACATCATCCCGCGGTATGACGTTTTTGTGACATTTTTGACATCATTCCGCGGTATGACGTTTTTCTGACATTTTGGACCTCATACAGCGGTATGACGTTTTTGTGACATTTTTGACCTTTTTGTGACATTTTTGACCTCATACCGCGGAATGACTTTTTTGTGACATTTTTGACCTCATACCGCGGTATGACGTTTTTGTGACATTTTTGACATCATCCCGCGGTGTGACGTTTTTGTGACATTTTTGACATCATTCCGCGGTATGACGTTTTTGTGACATTTTGGACCTCATACAGCGGTATGACGTATTTGCGACATTTTTGACCTCATCCCGCGGTATGACGTTTTTGTGACATCTTTGACCTCATGTCGCGGTATCACGTTTTTGAGACATTTTTGACCTTTTTGTGACATTTTTGACATCATCCCGTGGTGTGACGTTTTTGAGGCATTTTTGACCTCATCCCGCGGTATGACGCTTTTGTGACATTTTTGACATCATTCCGTAGTATGACGTTTTTGTGACATTTTGGACCTCATACAGCAGTATGACGTTTTTGTCACATTTTTGACCTTTTTGTGACATTTTTGACCTCATATCGCGGAATGACGTTTTTGTCACATTTTTGACCTCATACCGCGGTATGACGTTTTTGTGACATTTTGGACCTCATACAGCGGTATGACGTTTTTGTGACTTTTGTGACATTTTTGTCCTTTTTGTGACATTTTTTACATGATTCCGCGGTATGACGTTTTTGTGACATTTTTGACCTTATACCGCGGTATGACTTTCTTGTGAAATTTTTGACATCATTCCGCGGTATGACGTTTTTGTGACATTTTTGTCCTTTTTGTGACATTTTTCACCTCATACCGCGGAATGACGTATTTGCGACATTTTTGACCTCATACCGCGGTATGACGTTTTTGTGAGTTTTGTGACATTTTGACCTCATACCGCGGTATGACGTTTTTGTGACATTTTTTACCTCATACCGTGGTATGAAATTTTTGTGACTTTTGTGACGTTTTTGACCTAATACCGCGGAATGACGTTTTTGAGACATTTTTGACCTTTTTGTGACATTTTTGACCTCATCTCGCGATATGACGTATTTGTGACATCTTTGACATCATTCCACGGTGTGACTTTTTTGTGACGTTTTTGACCTCATACCGCAGTTTGACGTGTTTGAGACATTTTTGACCTGTTTATGACATTTTTGACATGATCGCGCGGTATGACGTTTTTGTGACATTTTTGACCTCATACCACGGTATAACGTTTTTGTGACATTTTTGACCTCATCCCGCGGTATGACGTTTTTGTGACATTTTTGACCTCATCTCGCGGTATGACATTTTTGTGACATTTTTGACCTCATACCGCGGAATGACGATTTTGAGACATTTTTGACATCATCCCGCTGTGTGACGTTTTTGAAGCATTTTTGACATCATCCCGCGGTTTGACTTTTTTGTGACATTTTTGACCTCATACCGCCGTATAACCTTTTTTTGAAATTTTTGACCTCATCCCGCGGTATGACGTTTTTGCGACATCTTTGACCTCATACCGCGGTGTGACGTTTTTGTGACTTTTGTGACGTTTTTGACCTCATACCGCGGTAAGACGTTTTTGTGACATTTTTGACCCCATACCGCCGTATCACGTCTTTGAGACATTTTTGACCTTTTTGTGACATTTTATACATCATCCCGTGGTGTGACGTTTTTGAGGCATTTTTGACCTTTTTGTGACGTTTTTGACCTCATTCCGCGGTATGACGTTTTTGTGACATTTTTGACATCATGTCACATGACTTTGATGTGACATTTTTGACCTTTTTGTGACATTTTTTACCTTTTTGTAACGTTTTTGACTTCCTACCGCGGTATGATGTTTTTGTGACATTTTTGACTTCATACCGCTCTATGACTTTTTTTTGACATTTTTGAACTTTTTGGAACATTTTTGACCTCATTCCGTGGTATGACGTTTTTGTAGCATTTTTGACCTCATCCCGCGATATGACGTTTTTGAGACATTTTTGACCTTTTTATGACATTTTTGATTTGATCACGTGGTATGACGTTTTTGTGACATTTTTGACCTCATACCGCGGTAAAACGTTTTTGTGACATTTTTGACGTTTTTGTGACATTTTTGACCTCATACCGCGGTATAACGTTTTTGTGACATTTTTGACTTTTTTGTGACATTTTTGACCTCATTCCGCGGTATGACGTTTTTGTAACATTTTTGACCTTTCTGTGACATTTTTGACATGATTCCGCAGTATGACGTTTTTGTGACATTTTTGACCTCAAACCGCGGTATGAAATTTTTGTGACATTTTTGACATCATCCTGCGGTATGACGTTTTTGTGACATTTTTGACCTCATCCCGCGGAATTACGTTTTTGTGACATTTTTGACGTCATACCGCGGTATGACGTTTTCGTGACCTTTTTGACCTCATACCGCGGTAGGACGTTTTTGTGACATTTTTGACGTTTTTCACCTCATACCGTGGTATGACGTTTTTGTGACATTTTTGACCTCATCCCGCGGTATAATGTTTTTGAGACATTTTTGACCTTTTTGTGACGTTTTTGACATCATCCCGCGGTGTGACGATTTTGTGACATTGTTGACCTAATACCGCGGTATGACGTTTTTTTGACATTTTTGACCTAATACCGCGGTTTGAAGTTTTCGTGACCTTTTTGACCTCATACCGCGGTATGACGTTTTTGTGACATTTTTGACATCATCCCGCGGAATGACTTTTTTGTGAAATTTTTGACATCATTCCGCGGTATGACGTTTTTGTGACTTTTGTAACGTTTTTCACCTCGTACCGCGGTATGACGTTTTTGTGAAATTTTTGATCTCAAACCGCGGTGTGATGTTTTTGAGATATTTTTGACCTTTTTGTGACATTTTTGACATCATCCTGCGGTATGACTTTTTTGTGAAATTTTTGACATCATCCCGCGGTATGACGTTTTTGTGACATTTTTGACCTCATCCCGCGGTATAATGTTCTTGTGAAATTTTTGACATCATACCGCGGTATGACGTTTTTGTGACATTTTTGACATCATCCCGCGGAATGACTTTTTGTGAAATTTTTGACGTTTTTCACCTCATACCGCGTTATGACGTTTTTGTGACATTTTTGACCTCATCCCGCGTTATGACGTTTTTCGACATTTTTGACCTTTTTGTGCAAGTTTTGACCTCATACCGCTGTACGACGTTTTTGTGACATTTTTTACCATTTTGTGACATATTTGATATCTTTCCGCAGTATGACGCTTATGTGACAATTTTGACCTCATACCGCGGTATGACGTTTTTGTGACATTTTTGACATCATACCGCGGTATGACGTTTTTGAGACATTTTTGATCTTTTATGACATTTTTGACATGATCCCGCGGTATGACGTTTTTGTGACATTTTTGACCTCATACCGCGGTATGACCTTTTTGTGACATTTTTGACATCATCCGCGGTATGACGTTTTTGTGACATTTTTGACCTCATACCGTGGTATGAAATTTTTGTGACTTTTGTGACGTTTTTGACCTCATACCGCGGTATGGCGTTTTTGTGACATTTTTGACCTCATCCCGCGGTATGACGTTTTTGAGACATTTTTGATCTTTTATGACATTTTTGACATGATCCCGCGGTATGACGTTTTTGAGACATTTTTGACATCATAGTGCGGAATGAAATTTTTGTGACATTTTTGACATCATCCCGCGGAATGACGTTTTTGAGACATTTTTGACATCATACTGCGGTATGACGTTTTTGTGACATTTTTGACAACATTCCGCGGCATGACATTTTTGTGACATTTTTGACCTCACACCGCGGTATGACGTTTTTGTGACATTTTTGACCTTTTTGTGACATTTTTGACCTCAAACCGTGGTATGACGTTTTTGTGACTTTTGTGACGTTTTTGACCTCATACCGCGGTATGACGTTTTTGTGACATCTTTGACCTTTTTGTGAATTTTTTTACATCATCCCGCCGTATGACTTTTTTGTGACATTTTTGACCTCATCCCGCGGTATGACCTTTTTCTGACATTTTTGACCTCAAACCGTGGTATGACGTTTTTGTGACTTTTGTGACGTTTTTGACCTCATACCGCAGTATGACGTTTTTGTGACATCTTTGACCTTTTTGTGAATTTTTTTAAATCATCCCGCCGTATGACTTTTTTGTGACATTTTTGACCTCATCCAGCCGTATGACGTTTTTGCGACATTTTTGACCTCATACCGCGGTATGACGTTTTTGTGACTTTTGTGACGTTTTTGACCTCATACCGCGGTATGACGTTTTTGCGACATCTTTGACCTTTTTGTGAATTTTTTTACATCATCCCGCCGTATGACTTTTTTGTGACATTTTTGACCTCATCCCGCGGTATGACGTTTTTGTGACATTTTTGACCTCATCCCGCGGAATCACGTTTTTGAGACATTTTTGACCTTTTTGTGACTTTTTTGACATCGTCCCGTGGTGTGACGTTTTTGAGGCATTTTTGACCTCATCCTGCGGTATGACGTTTTTTGACATTTTTGACATCATACATGATTCCGCGGTGTGACGTTTTTGTGACATTTTTGACCTCATACCGCGGTATGACGTTTTTGTGATATTTTTGACTTCATACCGTGGTATGACTTTTTTGTGACATTTTTGACATCATCCCGCGGAATGACTTTTTGGTGAAATTTTTGACATCATCCCGCGGTATGACGTTTTTGTGAAATTTTTGACATCTTCCCGCCGTATTACGTTTTTGTGACATTTTTGACCTCATTCCGCGGTATGACTTTTATGTGACCTTTTTTTACCTTTTTTTGACATTTTTGACCTTTTTGTGACGTTTTTGACATGATTCCGCAGAATGACGTTTTTGTGATATTTTTGACCTCATACCGCGGTATGACGTTTTTGTGACATTTTTGACCTTTTTGTGACATTTTTGACATGATTCCGCGGTATGACGTTTTTGTGACATTTTAGACCTCATACCGCGGTATGACTTTTTTGTGAAATTTTTGACATTCCGCGGAATGACGTTTTTGTGAC
>JAMOIN010001252.1:0-62336 GCA_024666655.1 Dascyllus trimaculatus
TTCAAACCCCTCCGCAGCACAGCCTGTCTACACGGCTCCCCAGCACAAAAGCCCAGCACACCGGGCTCCTCTGCCCAGCTCACCGGGCTCCCCAGCACCACAACCCGCCTGGCTCTCCATCAGAGCCTTTTCAAACCCCTCCCCAGCATAGCGGGTCCACACGGCTCCCAAGCACCACAGCCCAGCACACCGGGCTCCCCATCACAGGACACGGGGGCCTCCATCTCAGCACACAGGGGCCCCCAGCACCACAGCCTGCCTGGCTCTCCAGCAGAACCTATTCAAACCACTCCACAGCAGAGCCTGTCCACTCGGCTCCCCAGCACTACAGCCCAGCACACTGGGCTCCCCAGCCCAGCTCAACGGGCTCCCCAGCACAGCACACGGGGGCGCCCAGCACCGAAGCCCGCCTGGCTCTAAATCAGAGCATGTTCAACCCTCTCCCCAGCAGAGCCTGTACACACAGTTCACCAGCACCACAGCCCAGCACACCGGGCTCCTCAGCCCACCTCAACGGGCTTCCCAGCAAAGCACAAGGGGCCCCCAAGCACCACAGCCCGCCTGGCTCTCCATCAGAGCCTGTTCAAACCGCTCCCCAGCAGAGCCTGTCTACACGTCTCCCCAGCAGGACAGCCCAGCACACCGCAGCACAGCCCGCCTGGCTCTCCATCAGAGCCTGTTCAAACCGCTCCCCAGCTGATCCTGTCCACACGGCTCCCCAGCAGCACAGCCCAGCACACCGGGCTCCCCAGCCCAGCACAACGGGTTCCCCAGCACAGCACACGGGGGCCCCCAGCACCACGGCCCGCCTGGCTATCCAGCAGAGCCTGTTCAAACCACTCCCAAGCAGAGCCGGTCCACACGGCTCCCCAGCAGCAAAGCCCAGTACACTGGCCTGCCCAGCCCAGCTCACCGGGCTCCCCAGCACAGCACACGGGGCCCCCCAGCACCACAGCCCGCCTGGCTCTCCATCAGAGCCTGTTCACACCGCTCACCAGCAGAGCCTGTCTACACGGCTCCACAGCAGCACAGCCCAGCACACCGGGCTCCCCAGGCCAAGCTCACCGGGCTCCCCAGCACAGCACACGGGGCCCCCCAGCAACACAGCCCGACTGGCTCTCCAGCAGAGCCTCTTCACACCGCTCCCCAGCAGAGCCTGTCCACACGGCTCCCCAGCAGCACAGCCTAGCACACCGGGCTCAATAGCCGATCTCACCGAGCTCCGCAGCACAGCACACGGGGCCCCCCAGCACCACAGCCCAGCACACCGGGCTCCCAAGCCCAGCTCACCGGGCTCCCCAGCACAGCACACTTTGGCCCCCAGCAAACCAGCCCGCCTGGCTCTCCAGCAGAGCCTGCTCAAAACATTCCCCAGCAGAGCCTGTCCACACGGCTCCCCAGCAGCACAGCCCAGCACACCGGGCTCCCCAGCCCTGCTCACCGGACTCCCCAGCACAGCACACGGGGGCCCCCAGCAAAGCTCACCGGGCTCCCCAACACAGCACTCGGGGTCCCCCACCACCACAGCCCGCCTGGCTTTCCATCAGAACCATTTCACAACGCTCCCCAGTAGAGCCTGTCCACACGGCTCCACAGCACCACAGCCCAGCACACCGGGCTCCCCAGCCCAGCTCACCGGGCTCCCCAGCACAGCACACGGGGGCACCCAGCACCACAGCCCGCCTGACTCTCCATCAGAGCCTGTTCACACCGCTCCCCAGCAGAGCCTGTCCACACAGCTCCCCATCACCACAGCCCAGATCACCGGGCTCTCCAGCCCAAATCAACGGGCTCCACAGCACAGAACACGGGGCCCCCCAGGACCACAGCCCGTCTGGCTCTCCATCAGAGCCTGTCCACACCGCTCCCGAGCAGAGCCTGTCCACACGGCTCCCCAGCACCACAGCCCAGCACACCGGGCTCCCCAGCCCAGCTCACAGGGCTCCCCAGCACATCACACGGGGGTCCCCCGCACCACAGCCCGCCTGGCTCTCCAGCAGAGCCTTTTCAAGCCACTCCCCAGCAGAGCCTGTCCACAAGGCTCCCAAGCAGCACAGCCCAGCACACCGGGCTCCCCAGCACAGCTCACCGGGCTCCCCAGCCCAGCACACGGGGGCCCCCAGCAACACAGCGGGCCTTGCTCTCCAACAGAGCCTGTTGAAACCGCTCCCCAGCAGAGCCTGTCCACACGGCTCCCCAGATGCACAGCCCAGCACACCGGGCTCCCCAGCCAAGCTCACCGGGCTCCCCAGCACAGCACACGGGGGCCCACAGCACCACAGCCCGCCTGGCTCTAAATCAGAGCCTTTTCAAACCGCTCCCCAGCAGAGCCTGTCTACACGGCTCCCCAGCAGCCCCGCACACAGCAGCAAAGCCCGCCTGGATCTCCATCAGAGCCTGTTCACACCGCTCCACAGCAGACCCTGTCCAAACGGCACCCCAGCAGCTAAGACCAGTACATCGGGCTCCGCAGCCCAGCTCACCGGGCTTCCGAGCACAGCACACGGGGCCCCCCAGCACCACAGCCCGCCCGGCTCTCCATCTTAGCCTGTTAACACCGCTTCCCAGCAGACCCTGTCCACACGGCACCCCAACAGCTCAGCCCAGCACACCGGGCCCCGCAGCCCAGCTCACCGGGCTACCGAGCACAGCACACGGGGGCCCCCCAGCACCACAGCCCGCCTGCCTGTCCAGCAGAGCCTGTCCACACCGCTCCCCAGCTGAGCCGGTCCACACGCCTACCAAGCAGCACAGCCCAGCACACCGGGCTCCCCAACCCAGCTCACCGGGCTCCCCAGCATAGAACTCGGTGCCCCCCAGCACCACAGCCCGCCTGGGTCTCCATCAGAGCCTGTTCACACCGCTCCACAGCACAGCCTGTCCACACGGCTCACCAGCACCACAGCCCAGCACACCGGCCTCCCCAGCACAGCACACGGGGCCCCCCAGCAATACAGCCTGCCTGGCTCTGCATCAGAGACTGTTCAAACCACTCCACAGCAGAGCCTGTCTACACGGCTCCCCAGCACAAAAGCCCAGCTCACCGGGCTCCCCAGCCAAGCTCACAGGGCTCCCCAGCACAGCACACGGTGCCCCCCAGCACCACAGCCTTCCTGGCTCTCCAGCAGAGCCTGTTCAAACCACTCCCCAGCAGAGCCTGTCCACACGGCTCCCCAGCACCACAGCCCGCCTGGCTCTCAAGCAGAGCCTGTTCAAACCAGTCCCCAGCAGAGCCTGTCTACACGGCTCCCCATCACCACAGCCCATGATACCGGGTTCCCCAGCCCAGCTCACCGGTCTCCCCAGGACAGCACACGGGGCCCCCCAGCACCACAGCCCGCCTGGCTCTCCATCTGAGCCTGGTCAAAGCGCTCCGCAGCAGAGCCTGTCCACACGGCTCCCCAGCAGCACAGCCCAGCACAACGGGCTGCCCAGCCAAGCTCACCGGGCTCCCCAGCACAGCACATGGGGGCCCCCAGCACAACAGCAAGCCTGACTATCCATCAGAGCCTGTTCACACCGCTCCCCAGTAGAGCCTTTCCATTCCGCTCACCAGTACCACAGCCCAGCACACCGGGCTCCCCTGCACAGCACACGGGGCCCCCCAGCACCACAGCCCGCCTGGCTCTCCAGCAGAGCCTGTTCAAACCGCTCCCCAGCAGAGCCTGTCCACACGGCTCCCAAGCAGCACAGCCCAGCACACCGGGCTCCCCAGCACAGCTCACCGGGTTCCCCAGCACAGCACACGGGGGCCCCCAGCAACACAGCGGGCCTTGCTCTCCAGCAGAGCCTGTCCACACGGCTCCCCAGATGCACAGCCCAGCACACCGGGCTCCCCAGCCAAGCTCACCGGGCTCCCCAGCACAGCACACGGGGGCCCACAGCACCACAGCCCGCCTGGCTCTCAATCAGAGCCTTTTCAAACCGCTCCCCAGCTGAGCCTGTCTACACGGCTCCCCAGCAGCCCCGCACACCGCAGCAAAGCCCGCCTGGATCTCCATCAGAGCCTATTCAAACCGCTCCCCAGCAGAGTCTGTCCAAACGGCACCCCAGCAGCTAAGCCCAGTACACCGGGCTCCGCAGCCCAGCTCACCGGGCTTCCGAGCACAGCAACCGGGGCCCCCGAGAACCACAGCCAGCCCGGCTCTCCATCTTAGCCTGTTAACACCGCTTCTCAGCAGACCCTGTCCACACGGCACCCCAACAGCTCAGTCCAGCACACCGGGCCCCGCAGCCCAGCTCACCGGGCTACCGAGCACAGCACACGGGGGCCCCCCAGCACCACAGCCCACCTGCCTGTCCAGCAGAGCCTGTCCACACCGCTCCCCCGCAGAGCCGGTCCACACGCCTACCAAGCAGCACAGCCCAGCACACCGGAATCCCCAGCCCAGCTCACCGGGCTCCCCAGCATAGAACTCGGTGCCCCCCAGCACCACAGCCCACCTGGCTCTCCATCAGAGCCTGTTCACACCGCTCCACAGCACAGCCTGTCCACACGGCTCACCAGCACCACAGCCCAGCACACCGGGCTCCCCAGCACAACACATGGGGCCCCCCAGCACCACAGCCCGCCTGGCTCTCAAGCCGAGTCTGTTCAAACCACTCCCCAGCAGAGCCTGTCCACACGGCTCCCCAGCACCACATCCCAGCACACCAGGCTCCTCAGCCCAGCTCACCGTGCTCCCCAGCACAGCACAAAGGGGCCCCCAGTACCACAGCCTGCCTGGCCATCCAGCAGACCCTGTTCAAACCACTCCCAAGCAGAGCCTTTATACACGGCTCACCAGCACCACAGCCCAACACACCGGGCTTCGAAGCCCAGCTCAACGGGCTCCCCAGCACAGCACACGGGGCCCCCCAGAGCCACAGCCTGCCTGGCTCTCAATCAGATCCATTTCACACCGCTCCCCAGCAGAGCCTGTCCACACGGCTCCCCAGCACCACATCCCAGCACACCAGGCTCCTCAGCCCAGCTCACCGTGCTCCCCAGCACAGCACAAAGGGGCCCCCAGTACCACAGCCTGCCTGGCCATCCAGCAGACCCTGTTCAAACCACTCCCAAGCAGAGCCTTTCCACACGGCTCACCAGCACCACAGCCCAACACACCGGGCTTCGAAGCCCAGCTCAACGGGCTCCCCAGCACAGCACACGGGGCCCCCCAGAGCCACAGCCTGCCTGGCTCTCAATCAGATCCATTTCACACCGCTCCCCAGCAGAGCCTGTCCACACGGCTCCCCAGCACCATAACCCAGCTCACCGGGCTCTCCAGCACTGCACAAGGGGTCCCCCATCACCACAGCCCGCCTGGCTCTCGAGCAGAGCCTGTTCAAACCACTCCCCAGCAGAGCCTGTCCACACGGCTCCCCAGCACCACAGCCCATCACACCGGGCTCCCCAGCCCAGCTCAACGGGCTCCCCAGCACAGCACACGGGGGCCCCCCAGCACCACAGCCCGCCTGGCTCTCCATCAGAGCCTGTTCACACCGCTCCACAGCACAGCCTGTCCACACGGCTCACCAGCACCACAGCCCAGCACACCGGGCTCCCCAGCACAACACACGGGGCCCCCCAGCACCACAGCCCGCCTGGCTCTCCAGCCGAGTCTGTTCAAACCACTCCCCAGCAGAGACTGTCCACACGGCTCCCCAGCACCACATCCCAGCACACCAGGCTCCTCAGCCCAGCTCACCGGGCTCCCCAGCACAGCACAAAGGGGCCCCCAGTACCACAGCCCGCCTGGCCATCCAGCAGAGCCTGTTCAACCCTCTCCCCAGCAGAGCCTTTCCACACGGCTCACCAGCACCACAGCCCAACACACCGGGCTTCGAAGCCCAGCTCAACGGGCTCCCCAGCACAGCACAATGGGCCCCCCAGAGCCACAGCCTGCCTGGCTCTCAATCAGATCCATTTCACACCGCTCCCCAGCAGAGCCTGTCCACACGGCTCCCCAGCACCACAGCCCAGCTCACCGGGCTCTCCAGCACTGCACAAGGGGCCCCCCATCACCACAGCCCGCCTGGCTCTCGAGCAGAGCCTGTTCAAACCACTCCCCAGCAGAGCCTGTCCACACAGCTCCCCAGCACCACAGCCCATCACACCGGGCTCCCCAGCCCAGCTAAACGGGCTCCCCAGCACAGCACACGGGGGCCCCCCAGCACCACAGCCCGCCTGCCTGTCCAGCAGAGCCTGTCCACACCGCTCCCCAGCAGAGCCGGTCCACAAGTCTACCAAGCAGCACAGCCAAGCACACCGGGCTCCCCAGCCCAGCTCACCGGGCTCCCCAGCATAGAACTCGGTGCCCCCCAGCACCACAGCCCGCCTGGCTCTCCATCAGAGCCTGTTCACACCGCTCCACAGCACAGCCTGTCCACACGGCTCACCAGCACCACAGCCCAGCACACCGGGCTCCCCAGCACAACACACGGGGCCCCCCAGCACCACAGCCCGCCTGGCTCTCCAGCCGAGTCTGTTCAAACCACTCCCCAGCAGAGCCTGTCCACACGGCTCCCCAGCACCACAGCCCAGCACACCGGGCTCCTCAACAAAGCTCACCGGGCTCCCCAGCAAAGCACACGGGAGCCCCCAGTACCACAGCCCGCCTGGCAATCCAGCAGACCCTGTTCAAACCACTCCCCAGCAGAGCCTGTCCACACGGCTCCCCAGCACCACATCCCAGCACACCAGGCTCCTCAGCCCAGCTCACCGGGCTCCCCAGCACAGCACAAAGGGGCCCCCAGTACCACAGCCCGCCTGGCCATCCAGCAGACCCTGTTCAAACCACTCCCCAGCAGAGCCTTTCCACACGGCTCAACAGCACCAAAGCCCAACACACCGGGCTTCGAAGCCCAGCTCAACGGGCTCCCCAGCACAGCACACGGGGCCCCCCAGAGCCACAGCCTGCCTGGCTCTCAATCAGATCCATTTCACACCGCTCCCCAGCAGAGCCTGTCCACACGGCTCCCCAGCACCACAGCCCAGCTCACCGGGCTCTCCAGCACTGCACAAGGGGCCCCCCATCACCACAGCCCGCCTGGCTCTCGAGCAGAGCCTGTTCAAACCACTCCACAGCAGAGCCTGTTTACACGGCTCCCCAGCACCACAGCCCATCACACCGGGCTCCCCAGCCCAGCTCAACGGGCTCCCCAGCACAGCACACGGGGCCCCCAAGCACCACAGCCCGCCTGGCTCTCCATCAGAGCATGTTCAACCCTCTCCCCAGCAGAGCCTGTCCACACGGCTCCCCAGCACAACAGCCCACCACACCGGGCTCCCCAGCCCAGCTCAACCTGATCCCCAGCACAGCACACGGGTCTTCCCAGCACCACAGCCCGCATGGCTCTCCATCAGAGCCTGTTCAAACCACTCCCCAGCAGAGCCTGTCCACACGGCTCCCCAGCAGAGCCTGTCCGCACGGCTCCCCAGCACCACAGCCCAGCTCACCGGGCTCCCCAGCACAGCACACTGGGCCCCCAAACACCACAGCCCGCCTGGCTCTCCAGCAGAACCTGTTATAACCACTCCCGAGAAGAGCCGGTCCACACGGCTCTCCAGCACCACAGCCCAGCACACCGGGCTCCCCAGCCCAGCTCAACGAGATCCCCATCACAGCACATGGGGGCCCCCAGCACCACAGCCCGCCTGGCTCTCCATCAGAGCCTTTTCACACCGCTCCCCAGTAGAGCCTGTCCACACGGCTCCCCAGCAGAGCCTGTCCGCACGGCTCCCCAGGACCACAGCCCAGCACACCGGGCTCCCCAGCACAGCACACGGGGCCCCCCAGCACCACAGCCCGCGTTGCTCTCCAGTAGAGCCTGTTCAAACCACTCCCCAGCACAGCCTGTCGACAAGCCTCAGCAGCAGAACAGCCTAGAACACCGGGCTCCCCAGCCCAGCTCACCGGGCTCCCCAGCACAGCACACGGGGCCTCCCAGCACCACAGCCCGCCTGGCTCTCCATCAGAGCCTGTTCACACCGCTCCACAGCACAGCCTGTCCACACGGCTCACCAGCACCACAGCCCAGCACACCGGGCTCCCCAGCACAACACACGGGGCCCCCCAGCACCACAGCCCGCCTGGCTCTCCAGCCGAGTCTGTTCAAACCACTCCCCAGCAGAGCCTGTCTACACGGCTCCCCAGCACCACAGCCCAGCACACCGGGCTCCCCAGCACAGCACACGGGGGCCCCCAGCACAGCACACGGGGCTTCCCAGCCCAGCTCAACTGGCTCCCCAGCACAGCACACGGGTCTTCCCATCACCACAGCCCGTCTGGCTCTCCATCAGAGCCTGTTCATTCCGCTCCCAAGCCGAGCCTGTCCACACGGCTCCCCAGCACCACAGCCCAGCACACCGGGCTCCCCAGCACAGCGCACGGGGCCCCCCAGCACAGCACACGGATCTTCCCAGCACCACAGCCCGCTTGCTCTCCATCAGAGCCTGTTCACTCCGCTCCCCAGAAGAGCCTGTCTACACGGCTCCCCAGCACCACAGCCCAGCACACCGGGCTCCCCAGCCCAGCTCACCGGGCCGCCCAGCACAGCACACGGGGGCCCTCAGCACTACAGCCCGCCTGGCTCTCCATAAGAGCCTGTTCACACCGCTCCGCAGCAGAGCCTGTCTACACGGCTCCCCAGCACCACAGCCCAGCAAACCGGGCTCCCCAGCCCAGCTCACCGGGCTCCACAGCACAGCACACAGGGCCCCACAGCACCACAGCCCAGCTGGCTCTCCAGCAGAGCCTGTTCGCACTGCTCCCCAGCAGAGCCTGTCTACACGGCTCGCCAGCAGCACAGCCCAGCACACCGGGCTCCTCTGCCCAGCTCACCGGGCTCCCCAGCACCAGAGCCCGCCTGGCTCTCCATCAGAGCCTGTTCAAACCTGTCCCCAGCAGATACTGTCCAAACGGCTCCCCAGCACCACAGCCCGCCTGCCTCTCCAGAAGAGCCTGTTCAAACCATTCCCCAGCCGAGCCTGTCCAAACGGCTCCCCAGCACCAAAGCCCAGCACACCGGGCTCCCCAGCTCACCGGGCTCCCCAGCACAGCACACGGGGCCCCCCAGAACCACAGCCCGAATGGCTCCCCAGCAGAGCCTTTCCACACGGCTCCCCACCAGCACAGCCCAGCACACCGGGATCCCCAGCACTGCACACGGGGGCCCCCAGCACCACAGCCCGCCTGGCTCTCCAGCAGAGCCTCTTTACACGGCTCCCCAGCAGCACAGCCCAGCACATCGGGCTCCCCAGCACAGCACACGGGGGCCCCCAGCACAGCACACGGGGGCCCCCAGCACCACTGCCCACGTTGCTCTCCAGCAGAGCCTGTTCATATCACTCCCCACCACAGCCTGTCCACATGCCTAACCAGCAGCACAGCCCAGAACACCGGGCTCCCCAGCCCAGCTCACCGGGCTCACCAGTAGAGCACACGGGGGCCCCCAATACCACAGCCCGCCTGGCTCTCCATCAGAGCCTGTTCAAACCTATCCCCAGCAGGGACTGTCCATTCGTCTCCCCAGCAGCACAGCCCTGCACACCGGGCTCGCCAGCCCAGCTAACCGGGCTCCCCAGCACAGCACACGGGGGCCCCCAGCACCACAGCCCGCCTGGCTCTCAATCAGAGACTGTTCACACCGCTCCCCAGCAGAGCCTGTTCACTCCACTCCCCAGCAGAGCCTTTCTACACGGCTCCCCAGCACCACGGCCCAGCACACCGGGCTCCATAGCCCAGCTCACCGGGCTCCACAGCACAGCACACGGGGCCCCCCAGCACAACAGCCCGCCTGGCTCCCATGCCGAGCCTGTTCAAACCAGTCCCCAAGAGAGCCTGTTCACACCACTCCCCAGCAGAGCCTGTCCACACGGCTCCCAAGCAGGACAGGCCAGCACACCGGGCTCCCCAGCCCAGCTCACCGGGCTCCCCAGCACAGCACACGGGGGCCCCCAGCAACACAGCGCGCCTTGCTCTCCAACAGAGCCTGTTGAAACCGCTCCCCAGCAGATCCTGTCCACACGGCTCCCCAGATGCACAGCCCAGCACACCGGGCTGCCCAGCCCAGCTCACCGGGCTCCCCAGCACAGCACACGTGGGCCCCCAGCACCACAGCCCGCCTGGCTCTCCATCAGAGCCTGTTCACAAAGCTCCCCAGAAGAGCCTGTCTACACGGCTCCCCAGCAGCCCCGCACACCGCAGCACAGCCCGCCTGGCTCTCCATCAGAGCCTGTTCAAACCGCTCCGCAGCAGAGTCTGTCTACACGGCTCCCGATCACCAGAGCCCAGCACACCGGGCTCCCCAGCACCACAGCCCAGCACACGGGGCTCCCCAGCCCAGCACACCGGGCTCCCCAGCACAGCAGACGGGGCTCCCCAGCACAGCACACGGGGCCCCCCAGCACCACAGCCCGCCTGACTCTCCATCAGAGCCTTTTCACACCGCTCCCCAGCAGAGCCTTTCCACACGGCTCCCCAGCAGAGCCTGTCCGCACGGCTCCCCAGCACCACAGCCCAGCACACCGGGCTCCCCAGCACAGCACACGGGGCCCCCCAGCACCACAGCCAGCCTGGCTCTCCATCAGAGCCTGTTCACACCGCTCCCCAGCAGAACCTGTCTACACGGTTCCCAAGCACCACAGCCCAGCACACCGGGCTCCCCAGCACAGCTCACCGGGCCCCCCAGCACAGCACACGGGGGCCCCCAGCGCCACAGCCCGCCTGGCACTCCATCAGAGCCTGTTCAAACCACTCCCCAGCTGAGATTGTCCACACGGCTCCCAAGCACCACAACCCAGCACACCGGGCTAGCCAGCCCAGCTCAACGGGCTCCCCAGCACAACACACGGGGGCCCCCAGCACAGCTCACCGGGCTCCCCTGATCCACAGCCCGCCTGGCTCTCCATCAGAGCCTGTTCAACCCTCTCCCCAGCAGAGCCTGTCCACACGGCTCGCCAGTACCACAGCCCAGCACACCGGGCTCCCCAGCACAGCACACAGGGCCCTCCAGCACCACAGCCCGCCTGGCTCTCCAGCAGAGCCTGTTCAAACCACTCGCCAGCAGAGCCTTTCCACACGGCTCCCCAGCAGCAGAGCCCAGCACACCGGTCTCCCCAGCCCACCTCACCGGGCCCCCCAGCACAGCACACAGGGGCCCACACCATCACAGCCCGCCTGGCTCTCCATCAGAGCCTGTCTACACAGCTCCCCAGCACCACAGCCCAGAACACCGGGCTCCCCAGCCTACCTCAACGGGCTCCCCAGCACAGCACACGGGACCCCCAAACACCACAGCCCGCCTGACTCTCCATCAGAGCCTTTTCAGTCCGCTCCCCAGCAGAGCCTGTTCACACCGCTCATCAGCAGAGCCTGTCCACACGGCTCCCAAGCACCACAGCCCAGCACACCGGGCACCCCAGCACAGCACACGGGCCCCCCCCAGCACCACAGCCCACCTGGCTCTCCATCAGAGCCTGTTCAACCCTCTCCCCAGCAGAGCCTGTTCACACTGCTCCCCAGCAGAGCCTGTCCACACGGCTCCACAGCAGAGCCTGTCCACACGGCTCCCCAGCACAACAGCCCAGCTCACCCGGCTCCCCAGCACAGCACACGGGGGCCCCCAGCACCACAGCCCGCCTGACTCTCCATCAGAGCCTGTTCACACCGCTCCTCAGCAGAGCCTGTCCACACGGCTCGCCAGTACCACAGCCCAGCACACCGGGCTCCCCAGCACAGCACACAGGGCCCCCCAGCACCACAGCCCGCCTGGCTCTCCAGCAGAGCCTGTTCAAACCACTCGCCAGCAGAGCCTTTCCACACGGCTCCCCAGCAGCAGAGCCCAGCACACCGGTCTCCCCAGCCCACCTCACCGGGCCCCCCAGCACAGCACACAGGGGCCCACACCATCACAGCCCGCCTGGCTCTCCATCAGAGCCTGTCTACACAGCTCCCCAGCACCACAGCCCAACACACCGGGCTCCGAAGCCCAGCTCAACGGGCTCCCCAGTACAGCACACGGGGCCCCCCAGCACCACAGCCCGCCTGGCTCTCCATCAGAGCCTGTCTACACGGCACCCCAGCACCACAGCCCAGCTCACCGGGCTCCCCAGCACCACAGCCCGCCTGGCTCTCCATCAGAGCCTGTTCACAGCGCTCCGCAGCAGAGACTGTCTACACGGCTCCCCAGCACCACAGCCCAGCACACCGGGCTCCCCAGCCCAGCTCACCGGGCTCCCCAGCACAGCACACGGGGCCCCCCAGCATCACAGCCCGAATGGCTCCCCAGCAGAGCCTGTCTACACGGCTCCCCAGCAGCACAGCCCAGCACACCGCAGCACAGCCCGCCTGGCTCTCCATCAGAGCCTGTTCAAACCGTTCCCCAGCAGATCCTGTCCACACGGCTCCCCAGCAGCACAGCCCGCCTGGCTCTCCAGCAGAGCCTGTTCAAACCACTCCCAAGCAGAGCCGGTCCACACGGCTCCCCAGCAGCACAGCCGAGCACACCGGGCTCCCCAGCACAGCACACGGGGGCCCCCAGCACCACAGCCCGCCTGGCTCCCCAGCAGCACAGCCCAGCACACCGGGCTCCATAGCCGATCTCACCGGGCTCCGCAGCACAGCACACGGGGCCCCCCAGCACCCCAGCCCAGCACACCGGGCTCCCCAGCACAGCACACGGGGGCCCCCATTTACACAGCCCGCCTGGCTCTGCAGCAGAGCCTGTTCAAAACACTCCCCAGCAGAGCCTGTCCACACGGCTCCCCAGCAGCACAGCCGAGCAAACCGGGCTCCCCAGCACAGCACACGGGGGCCCCCAGCACCACAGCCCGCGTTGCTCTCCAGCAGAGCCTGTTCAAACCACTCCCCAGCACAGCCTTTCCACAAGCCTCCCCAGCAGCACAGCCCAGAACACCGGGCTCCCCAGCCATGCTCACCGGGCTCCCCAGCACAGCACACGGGGGCCGCCAACACCACAGCCCGCCTGGCTTTCCATCAGAGCCTGTTCACACCGCTCCTCAGCAGAGCCGGTCCACACGGCTCCCCAGCAGCACACCCTAGGACACCGGGCTCCACAGCCCAGCTCACCGGGCTCCCCAGCACAGCACACGGGGGGCCCCCAGCACCACAGCCCACCTGGCTCTCCAGCAGAGCCTGTTCAAACCAATCCCCAGCACAGCCTGTCCACACGCCTCCCCAGCAGCACAGCCCAGCACACCGGGCTCCCCAGCCCAGCTCACCGGGCTCCCCAGCAAAGCACACGGGGGCCCCCAACACCACAGCCTGCCTGGCTTTCCATCAGAGCCTGTTCACACCGCTCCCAAGCAGAGCCTGTCTACACGGCTCCCCAGCAACACAGCCCAGCACACCGGGCTCCACAGTACAGCACACGGGGACACCCAGCACCAAAGCCCTCCTGGCTGTCCAGCAGAGCCTGTTCAAACCACTCCCCAGCAGAGCCTGTCCACACAGCTCCCCAGCACCACAGCCCATCACACCGGGCTCCCCAGCCAAGCTCAACGGTCTCCTGTGCACAGCTCACGGGGGCCCGCAGCACCACAGCCCGCATGGCTCTCCATCAGGGCCTGTTCACACCAATCCGAAGCAGAGTCTGTCTACACGGCTCCCCAGCACCACAGCCCAGCACACCGGGCTCCACAGTACAGCACACGGGGACACCCAGCACCAAAGCCCTCCTGGCTGTCCAGCAGAGCCTGTTCAAACCACTCACCAGCAGAGCCTGTCCACACGGCTCCCCAGCACCACAGCCCAGCACACCAGGCTCCCCAGCCCAGCTCAACGGGCTCCCCAGCACAGAACACGGGGCCCCCCACACCACAGCCCGCCTGGCTCTCCATCGGAGCCTTTCCACACCGCTCCCCACCAGAGCCTGTCCACACGGCTCCCCAGCACCAAAACCCAGCACAACGGGCTCCGTAGCGCAGCTCACCGGGCTCCCCAGCACAGCACACGGGGCCCCCCAGCACCACAGCCCGCCTGGCTCTCCATCAGAGCCTGTTCAAACCACTCCCCAGCAGAGCGTGACCACACGGCTCCCCAGCAGCACAGCCCAGCACACCGGGCTCCCCGGCCCAGCTCACCGGGCTCCTCAGCACAGCACACGGGGGCCCCCAGCACCACAGCCCGCCTGGCTCTCCAGCAGAGAATGTTCACACGGCTGCCCAGGACCACAGCCCAGCACACCGGGCTCCCCAGCCCAGCCAACCGGGCTCCCCAGCACAGCACAAGGGGGCCCCCAGCACCGCAGCCCGCCGAGTTCTCCAGCAGAGCCTGTTCACACCGCTCCCCAGCAGAGCCTGTCTACACGGCTCCCCAGCACCACAGCCCAGCATACCGGGCTCCCCAGCACAGCTCACCGGGCTCCCCAGCACAGCACACGGGGGCCTCCGGCACCACAGCACACCTGGCTCTCCATCAGAGCCTGTTCACACCGCTCCCCAGCAGAGCCTTTCCACACTGCTCCCCAGCACCACAGCCCAGCACACCGGGCTCCCAGCCCTGCTCACCGGGCTCCCCAGCACAGCACACGGGGGCCCCCAGCACAGCTCACCGGGCTCCCCAGCACAGCACACGGGGCCCCCAAGCACCACAGCCCGCCTGGCTCTCCATCAGAACCTTTTCACAACACTCCCCAGTAGAGCCTGTCCACACGGCTCCCCAGCACCACAGCCCAGCACACCGGGCTCCCCAGCCCAGCTCACCGGGCTCCCGAGCACGGCACACGGGGCCCCCCAGCACCACAGCCCGCCTGGCTGTCCAGCAGATCCTTTTCAAACCACTCCCCAGCAATGCCTTTCCACACGGCTCCCCAGCAGCACAGCCCAGCATACCGGGCTCACCAGCCCAGCTCAACGGGCTCCCCAGCACAGCACACGGGGCCCCCCAGCACCACAGCCCGCCTGGCTCTCCATCAGAGCCTGTTCACACCGCTCCCCAGAAGAGCCTGTCCACACGGCACCCCAGCAGCTCAGCCCAGCACACCGGGCTCCGCAGCCCAGCTCACCGGGCTTCCGAGCACAGCACACGGGGCCCCCCAGCACCACAGCCCGCCTGGCTCTCCATCAGAGACTTTTCACACCGCTTCCCAGCAGACCCTGTACACACAGCACCCCAGCAGCTCAGCCCAGCACACCGGGCTCCGCAGCCCAGCTCACTGGGCTACCGAGCACAGCACACGGGGGCCCCCAGCACCACAGCCCGCCCGGCTCTCCATCAGAGCCTGTTATCACCGCTTCCCAGCAGACCCTGTCCACACGGCACCCCAGCAGCTCAGCCCAGCACACCGGGCCCCGCAGCCCAGCTCACCAGGCTACCGAGCACAGCACACGGGGGCCCCCCAGCACCACAGCCCGCCTGGCTCTCCATCAGAGCCTTTTCACACCGCTTCCCAGCAGACCCTGTCCACACGGCACCCCAGCACCACAGCCCAGCACACTGGGCTCCCCAGCCCAGCTCACAGGGCTCCCCAGCACAGCACACGGGGCCCCCCAGCACCATAGCCCGCCTGGCTCTCCACCAAAGCCTGTTCACACCCCTCCACAGCAGAGCCTGTCTACACGGCTCCCCAGCACCACAGCCCAGCACACCGGGCTCCGCAGCCCAGCTCACCGGGCTCCCCAGCACAGCACACGGGCCCCCCCAGCACCATAGCCCGCCTGGCTCTCCATCAAAGCCTGTTCACACCGCTCCCCAGCAGAGCCTGTCTACACGGCTCCCCATTGTCAGGTTCAAACAACCTAGAACACTATTAAAACACACACACAAAGAGAGAAGACACAGAGTTGGAGTTCTTTTTTAACTCGCGAGGAGAACGGACAGAGACGTGTTCAGTTACACTCTCCAACCCGCTCTGAATACGCTCTGCCGAACCCTCTCTTTTTATTTAGGGTGGTCCCTAGTTCCAAAATGGTTGCAGCCATCTAAAGGATGTGGGTTCAGACAAGCTGCTTCCTTCAAATTATTTCTATCTTAAAAGAATGTTCTTGTCTACACCAGGTGTCTTCATTCAGTTCAAAGCTGACATCCTTATCAGCCGTGCATTTCTCCATGTAGCCCTCCTCGTCTTGTAGGAGGGTTTCCTGCTGTATTTCTCCAATGTCGTGTCGCCCTGCTCCTTGTTGCTGAGTCTGCATGTGAACCTAAAAAACAACTTGCACACATCCTGCACAAACACATATATCATTCTCAAGCAGTTAAAGCAAATGTAAGATAAATTCTATGTACAATTATTCCAACATTTCCCTCCTGTTTATCATATATTTGCTTAAATTCTCATATCACTTATTTTCAGCCACTTCATGTAGATTTTCAGCTTTAAGGTCATTTTTATAAGAACAAATACATTTACACTCAGAGGTAAATCTTGGTGTTGGAACAAAATACTTATCCATCATAATCCCCAGGATCGGGGAACAGGTCGGGGAAATGAGGATTTTCATCATCATCAGTATCACGACTTACTCCTAGTAGGGGATACATCTGTGCCATGTGCTGTTCCATGGGCGAAATAGCTGTGGTGATGAGACGGTTAAGAAGAGCACGCAGACATGGAATACAACAACAACCACACAATGTCAGTACTGCTGCAAACACGGCCAACGATATCAATACTGAGGACACCAATAGTCGGTACTTTCCGAAGGCATCCAACCACGAATCCCACATCGTGGTATCGACCCCAGAATGCTCTTTCATTTTGCTATTAAGGGTGCGTAGACCTTCGATTGCCCTGGTCAGGCTGCCATCAGCAGCGGTGTCATTTGGTATGAATGAACAACATTGTTCACCAAACATTGCACAGACGCCTCCCTTTTCAGCGAGCAGCATATCCAGAGCTATTCTGTTTTGGAAAGCCATAAGCGAAGTTGCCGACAGTTGTCCATGAACGGCCTCAAAACCGCTTTGAGTCCAATTTCCTAGTTTCTGAACATTGTAGTGGATGTAATTGACCCTGTCAACGTTCTTGTTAGTCGTACACCACCAACAGATAGAAGATTCAAACCCTGCTGCAACTTGATCAGCTAATTTGTACTCATCAGAGATAACTGCTGGTACTATCTGAAGTATGGGCCTTGGACCCATACAGATCACACAATCTGTTTTTGTTACGTTCAACGCTTGTTCCACCATCATTTAACCAATTGTTGCTATAACCAGATACTCCAGTTGTGACGCGAAACCATTCATCAACACCATCAAGCGGCACACTGACAGCTCTCACACCAGCTTATAATTGTTCATCCTATGCAGCTCTGTGGTTCCCATAGTACTATTAACACATACAACAATCTAAGTTATTCTCCTGGATGACTGAGAGTTATTCTATCTTTAAAGAATTTAGCCTCTTCACTATGGCCTGGTGGCCAATATTGTCCCTCCTGAGTTGTAATAAAAGCACTCCAATCAAGTCGTAGAACGTGTCCAGTCAGATACCACCAGTGATTTGACCAGTCTTTGCCCGTGGTTTGTACAGTGTTCCGAAACCCTTTTAACGCTTTTATAGGAATATTTACAGAAGTGGTTGTATTGAGGGGCACTATAACAGTAATCCAAGTTTCACTACTTCTCTTAGCACAATCGGTGTTATTGCTAGTATGAATTTGTTTGGGAGGCTCCCAGAGATACCATACCAGCAAAAAGGTCAGGATGAAGAACACGGTTATTATCCAACAACAGATGGACTGTTTCAGCCATCTTGGAGCCATTTCAGCTAAAGGGTTTTCCTCTACTTGGTTTGGTGTCTTGGAAAATCTTCACTGACATTCAGGTCTTACCAGTCTCTACACGTCTGGCACCACCCTATTATCAGACTCTTGCTCACCTCCCCTATCGGAACCTTCAGCTGAGATGACTCTTTTACAGTGTGTCAGATGTATCCAGGTACCTCTCTCCGCTATTTTAACCGCAGTCTACATAAACATTTTTGAGTATGAGTTGAATCCATAGGTAGTATAATGCTGATGTATCTGTCCTACCATCCCTCCTGTTGAGACATGTGTAGAACCATGGCTCAATATTGCCGCCCATTTATATAGGTTTTTTGGTAGGATAGGTTTGTTCTCTGGTCATACATAGACGTCATCTTTCAGTTAGGCACCATTCTTTATCCACTGATCTTTTTCTGTTTGCAGGCTTTGGATTTGCATATCCTTTAACACGTCAGTAGTTAAGAGTCCATTTTGGTCTAAAGTTAACATTTGAATTCCGCCTTCTGCTGCCTCTTTGGCTGTTTTATCAGCAAATGCATTTCCTAGTGAGACCTCATCTTTATTTCCAGTATGTGCAGCACATTTGCATACTGCTAGTTCTTCAGGGAGTTTTACTGCTTTTAGTAGCTCAGTTAACAACTGAGCATGTGTTACGGGTTTCCCTGTTGACGTCACCATTCCTCTATTTTGCCAGTATTGAGCAAATGTGTGCACGGTAGCATAAGCATATTGGCTATCCTTATATATTGTCATTGCATTTTTTTTTTTATTTATTTATTTTTTTCATTAGTTTACATGCTTCCGTTAGTGCCACTAGTTCTGCTGCTTGCGCTGAGTAGTTTGAAGGTAACTGTTCTGCTCTCAATACTTTATCTTGTGTTACAACAGCATAACTGTTAAGGTTTTTCCTTCTTTTTTAATGATCCATCAACATAAAGAACTTTCCCTTTTCCCAAAGGTTGATCTTTTAGATCACTTCTGCATTTAGCCATATTTTCAGCTAACTCCTGACAGTCATGTTTCATGCCATCATCTGGTAGTGGCAGTAATGTGGCTGGGTTCAAGGTTGTACATCTCTCAATTATTAGATGAGGTTGCGATAGTAATGTTGACATACAAGATAGATGTCTAGCTGGTGACAAAAATGTCATATTCGTCTGTAGGAGGAGCGCAGAAACTGCATGTGGAACTCTAAGTGTTAGCGGATGGAACTGTACAATCGCTGCACTAACTTCGACTGCCATAGATGCTGCAATTACTGCTCGAACACAGTGAGGCAATGCACAGGCCACACTATCCAATTTGGAGGAGAAATAAGCAATTGGTTTCATCTTTTCTCCATGTTGTTGTACCAGTACAGACGTCATAAAATGGCCTTTACAATCCACCATTTGTATGAAAGGGTTCTTATAGTCTGGCAATGCCAATGCTGTGCTAGAAACTAACACCTGCTTTAGTTCACAAAATGCATCCTCTGCTTCCTTAGTCCATTTTAGTGGGGTTGACATATTTATGTTTTCATCATACATGAGTTTATTAAGCGGGGCTGCTATTTCTGCATAATTTGGAACCCAATTTCTGCAATAGTTAGTCAACCCGAGGAATGACATCATTTGCTTTTTTGTCACCGGCTTTGGTGCTTGTAAAATTGCTGATTTTCTATCTTCCACAATAGTTCTTCCTCCTGCACTGAGGTAATGACCTAGGTATTTTACTTGTGTTTTACAGACTTGTAGCTTATTTTTGCTGACCTTATGACCCTCCTTTGCCAAATGCTTAAGGAGAGCTATGGTATCCAATTTACAAGTTACTTCATCAGGTCTTTCCACTCTAGGTTTTTGCTTTTATACAAAGATATATGAGGAGGAGTCCACATTTTGAAAAGTTTGTGGATTTCAGGGCTCAGTGTGACTCCGGCTACGGAGCTGTTTTTTGCGTCAGAGTACATGTAGTTGACTGTTACTTTGGTTGGGGTTAGCTGCCTCAGCTTTTTCTCATAATCTTTGTCTGGTCCTGGAGTATTTTTGTACCACATTGTGACATGCAAGTCATCAGGTGACATCACATCCTGTGGGGTTAAAATGGCTTGCCTTCCTTCATTTATGAGTTCTGCTCCTGTACTGTGTGGAGGTTTATTTGGGACATCAAGTGAATAGTAAAAACACGGAGTTCCTGTCCCCTGTAATACAAATACTTCTCCTCTTTCTAACTCGGACCTCCTTTTCACAGCAATATACCCCTCAAGAGTAGGGACTAATGCTAATCCCAACAGTAACAGCCCATCTCTTCCTAGGAGGTTAACTGGGCATCCTGGGAGCATTAAAATTGCAAGTTGACCTGAGCATCCTTCAGGGTCTCTGATCCAGACAGGTTCTGACTCCGCTACCTCTTTTAGGTCACCGTTTGCAGATCTGACAGTTACTGTATTTGGTCCTGGCTTCCAGCCAGGAATTGCCTCCCTGCATGTTGTTCTACATGCTCCTGTGTCACATAGAAAGGTTATTGATTTTCCATTTACCAATAAGGTTATTTCTGGTCTCGGGGTGTCCACAGACATAATTTCTTGTAGATTTAAAATTTCTTCTAGTTCAGGCTCAGGCTCTTGGTATATTAGTTTTTGAGGTTGTTTTTCTGGGTTACTCTGGTCTAGTCATGCGTGGTGTTTTTTTGTCAGGACAATCTCTTGCCATGTGTCCTGCCTTGCCACAGGACCAACAGCCTTTGGTGCCTGGGCGGTAGAAGTCTCTGCCTGACCTTCTACCTCTGAATCCTCTACCTCTTTGGCCTCTGCCTCTAGAGTTCCCTCTGCCTTTGGCACTTTGGTAATACACCTCACTTTCTTCGCTAAAGAAAGTATGTACGGGTTTGGTTTTATTTGTTTTCTTTTCTTTCATCACTTTTTCAGCGTGGATGGCATGACTTATGTACTCATCCAGCGTTCCATTTGCAAGTTCCACATAATGCTTCTCCACCCAGTGACGCAGCCCGTCTCTAGAACCAGCGTGTAGGGCATTTTTTAACTGCTGTTGATACACGCCATTCTGCTCTCCGTCATCAGTGATTCCACTATGAGCTCTGAACGCTTTTTCCATTCTGATTCTGTATGCTTCAAAACTCTCATCCTCCTTCTTCCTGTCTACGTCGCCTGCTGGAGGTTGTCTCATCATCCTCCTTTCTATGGAACATTAACTGCTTGTTTCTCTCTGCCTCAGCACATTTATCTACACCTTCCTTTTCCTTCTTTGCACTTTCTTTTTTCTTCCTGTCACCTTCTTCTCTTTTTTGTGCTACTTCTTTTTTCTTTTTTTTTTTTTTTTTTTGAAATTCTCTTTTTATTTGCATTGAAAAGGCAAGTTATAACAATTCAAAACATCTAATTTACAGCACTAAAGATTATGTTGTCTTTCCAATATTTACATTCTATACATCACTCTTTTTGATGCAGAAGAACAACAGAACAGGGGAGCCAGCCGTTTGTGGTCATCTTCACAACATTTGGGAGGAAAAAATAAATAAATAAAACTAACTTAATTAATAAAAATTATAAACAAAGAAAACTGTATCTACTTATGAGTAAATTCAAGAAAAGTCATGCCTTGTAGCTTTTACATACTCAGTCCATTTAGTCCAGATCTTGTAGAACTTCTCTTTTTGCACTTTCAGGGAAAATGTCAACTTTTCCATAATGTAAACCTCGTGTACAATATCAATCCATTCCTCAATAGTGGGTGGATTCACATTTAACCACTTTCTCGTAATGGTTTTCTTACTCGTGGCCAATAATATACTGAGTAATTTCTTGTCGTTAACATTACAGTTCAATTCAATTCAATTCAATTCAGTTTTATTTATATAGCGCATATTTACAACACAGGTCGTCACAAAGCGCTTAACATTGTAAGAAAGAACAGGAAACAGTAAAACAGGAAACAGAAAAACCCAACAATCCAAAGTTGCTTTTGGATTCCCTATGAGCAAGCAGTCAGCGACGGTGGGAAGGAACCAAAAACCCCCCATGGTAGGGGGGAAAAAAAACCTCCGACAGAACCAGGCTCAGGGAGGGCGGCCATCTGCCTCGACCGGTAGGGTTGGGAGTGGGGAAGAGGAGGGAGGGAGGGATAGTAGGAGAGGTTGGGGTAGGTGTTGGAGGTGGTGAGGCCAGCGGCTGCAGATCAGGGACGTTGAGCTCCAGATCAGGGACGTTGAGCTCAAGACCAGGGACGTTGAGCTCCAGATCAGGGACGTTGAGCTCCAGATCAGGGACATCCACGGAGAGAACAAGCAGGACACAGAACCTCGGGGGGGAAACATAGGTTAGTCATATGTAATGGTGATATATGACAGTACAGAAAGGAGAGGAGAGGAGAGGAGCCCAGTGCATCATGTGAGTCCCCCAGCAGTCTAAACCTATGGCAGCTTAACTGAGGGACAGCTCAGGTGGTCCTGAGCGGCCCTAACTATAAGATTTGTCAAATAGGAAAGTTTTAAGCTTAATCTTAAAAGAAGAGAGGGTGTCTGCCCCCCGAACCCAAACTGGGAGCTGATTCCACAAGAGAGGAGCCTGATAACTGAAGGCTCTGCCTCCCATTCTACTTCTGGAAACTCTGGGAACCACAAGTAAACCTGCAGTCTCAGAGCGAAGGGCTCTGTTAGGATGATAAGGTACAATAAGGTCTTTAAGATAAGATGGAGCTTGTTCGTTAACAGTTTTGTATGTTAGAAGCAGGATTTTAAATTCTATCCTGGATTTTACAGGAAGCCAATGAAGAGAAGCCAATACAGGAGAAATATGATCTCTTTTACTGGTTCCTGTCAGAACTCTGGCTGCAGCATTTTGGATCAGCTGGAGGTTTCTAAGAGAGTTACTGGGACATCCTGACAATAAAGAATTACAATAGTCCAGCCTAGAAGTTACAAATGCATGGATTAGTTTCTCAGCATCACTCTGAGACAAAATATTTCTGATTTTGACAATATTACGTAAATGAAAGAATGCCGTCCTGCAGACTTGTTTTATATGTAAGTTGAAGGACATATCCTGATCAAAAATAACTCCAAGGTTTTTTACAGTAGAGCTGGAGGCTAAGGCAATACCATCTAGGGTAACAATCTGGTTAGATATTGTGTTTCTGAGGTGTTTCGGGCCAAATACAATAACCTCAGTTTTGTCAGAATTTAAATGAAGAAAATTACAAGTCATCCAGGCCTTTATGTCCTTCAGACATGCTTGGAGTTTGACCAACTGATTGGTTTCATTGGGTTTCATAGATAAATATAACTGGGTATCATCTGCATAACAATGGAAATTTATGCAGTGCTTCCTAATAATGTTTCCTAGGGGGAACATGTACAGAGTAAATAATATTGGACCTAATACAGAACCCTGTGGAACTCCATAACTGACTCTAGTGCGGGTGGAAGAATCGCCATTAACATGAACAAACTGGAATCTGTCTGATAAATATGATTTAAACCACTTTAGAGCGGTTTCTTTAATCCCAATAAGATGTTCCAGTCTCTGTAATAAGATGCTGTGATCAACTGTATCAAAAGCAGCACTAAGATCCAAAAGAACAAGTATAGAAACTAATCCACTGTCTGAGGCTATTAGAAGATCATTGGTAACCTTTACCAGTGCTGTCTCTGTACTATGATGGATTCTAAATCCTGACTGAAATTCTTCAGACAAACCATTTATATGCAGATAATCACATAATTGGCTTGCAACAACTTTTTCTAGAACTTTAGAGATAAAAGGGAGGTTGGATATGGGCCTATAATTGGCTAAAACACCTGGGTCTAGAGTAGGCTTTTTTAGAAGTGGCTTTACTACAGCAACTTTGAAAGCCTGTGGTACATAGCCTGTTAGTAGAGAGAAGTTAATGATATTTAAAACAGCATTGTTAATTAAAGGAAATATATCCTTGAATAATCTAGTGGGGATGGGATCTAGCGAACATGTTGCTGGTTTGGAGGAGTTTACTATTGATATGAGCTCTGGCAGATTTACAGCAGAGAAGTAGTCCAAGCATAAATCTGGTCCTATGGATGCTTCCAGAGCTGCTGCTCCTAAAGACATGTTCAGGATTTTCTGCCTAATATTCAAAACTTTATTAGTGAAGAAGGTCATGAAATCTTCACTACTGAGATCCAAAGGAACACAAGGCTCCACAGAGCTGTGACTTTTTGTCAGCCTGGCTACAGTGCTGAACAAAAACCTGGGGTTGTTTTTGTTTTTCTCAATTAAAGATGAATAATAGGCGGTTCTTGCTCTACGAATCGCTTTTTTATATGCAGTAAAACTGTCTTTCCAGGCCAGATGAAATTTTTCTGAATTTGTAGAATGCCATTGCCTTTCCAGTCTCCTTGAACTCTGCTTTAAAATGCGCAGTTGTTCATTAAACCATGGAGCTATTTTATTATAATTTATTGCCTTCTTTTTCAGAGGGGCAACAGTATCAAGTGATGTTCGCAGTAAAGCTGCCGTACCATCAACCAGATTGTCCACCTGTGTGGGACTAACACTAGAGGAGTTACTCTCTATTGTGTTGGCATATGGCATTGAAGTCAATAATGATGGAATCATTTCCTTAAATTTAGCTACTGCAGTATCAGATAAACATCTGCTATAATGAAACTTTTTGGTAAGTGCTCCATAGTCCATTATTGTAAATTCAAATGTTAATAAAAAATGATCAGACAAAATTGAATTTTGGTGAAAAACAATAAGATGTTCAATTTCTATGCCATATGTCAAAACAAGATCAAGGGTATGATTAAAACAGTGAGTTGGTTTATTAACGTTTTGGGTAAAACCAACTGAGTCTAACAGTGCACTAAATGCAGAGTTAAGGCTGTCATTCTCATCATCTACATGAATATTAAAGTCACCCACTATAATGACTTTATCTGTACTGAGCACTAAATCAGCTAAGAACTCTGAGAATTCAGACAGAAACTCAGAGTAAGGGGCCGGTGGCCGATATACAACAACTAGCAGAACTGGTTTCTGTGTTTTCCAATTCAAGTGTGTGAGGCTAAGACTAAGACTTTCAAATGAATTATAGATTGGCTTTGGTCTCTGATTGATTAATAAGTTTGAGTGGAAGATTGCTGCCACTCCTCCCCCTCTGCCTGAGCTTCTAGGTACATGAAAATTAATATGACTTGGGGGGGTTGACTCATTTAGACTGACATAATCTTCATGCTGCAGCCAGGTTTCAGTGAGACACATTAAATCAATGTGGTGATCTGTTATCAGATCATTAACTAAGAGAGATTTGGATGAGAGCGATCTAATATTTAATAATCCACATTTAATTGTCCTGTTGTCTGGTTTTGATACATTTGTATTAATTTGGATGAGGTTATTATGAACAGCCCTTCTATTGTTCCTTTTAGTCTTATAGAATCTGGGTGGTTGGGGGACAGACACAGTCTCTATAGGAAAGGAAGAGGGTGACAGCCGTATGGAAGCAGCAGAGTATGGGGCGCCGTTTGTAAAAATTCAATCACTGTTAAATAGGTGACATTTTGTGAACATTTAGTTCACTTTTCTCACATTTAGCTCATTTTTTCTTCATTTGCAACAGAAATTCATGCAAAACAGATTGTTCTATATATTTGTTAAAAATGTGTACATGTGAAAAATAAATCTAAATCTAAATGCTAAATCTAAATCTAAATCTTAAATCTAAATCTAAATGCTAAATCTAAATCTAAATCTTAAATCTAAATCTAAATGCTAAATCTAAATCTAAATCTTAAATCTAAATCTAAATGCTAAATCTAAATCTAAATCTAAATCTTAAATCTAAATCTAAATGCTAAATCTAAATCTAAATCTTAAATCCAAATCTAAATGCTAAATCTAAATCTAAATGTTAAATCTAAATCTTAATCTTAAATCGCTCGCCAAGTGTAAAGCTAAATATTTAGAAAATATGCAAATTAGGCCGGTCAGCGCCTGTCTACCACGCCCCTTGCCGTAGCCTCAGATCACGAAGCCCCGCCCACACCTCCGACTGCGGCTCAGTGGGTAATGCAGGGGAAGAGGCAGACATAGCGGGCTCGCTCCGACCAGGAGCCGTTTTTGGTGTGGACTGCGCCGGTGGAGCGATACCCTGAAGTGAAGCCCGTACACCGACCATTACCGCCCCCTCCAGTTCATCTGGTCGGAGCGAGCCCGCCATGTCGGCCTCTTCCCCTGCATTACCCACTTGTAGCAATAGGAATTGCTTGTGTGTATTGTTTGTTCCTACCCGGACAGATTTGTGTGTTACGCACCCAGAGAGAAGTGTGCCTGCAGTATGTTGTGGTGGCGGCTGTTAATAAAAGTTCCCTGTGAGCAAGGGTAATGCTCAACCGTCCAGTTTGTATAGTCATTGTGAGACAGAACAAGCTGAAACACCACTGAGCCGCAGTCGGAGGTGTGGGCGGGGCTTCGTGATCTGAGGCTACGGCAAGGGGCGTGGTAGACAGGCGCTGACCGGCCTAATTTGCATATTTTCTAAATATTTAGCTTTACACTTGGCGAGCGATTTAAGATTAAGATTTAGATTTAACATTTAGATTTAGATTTAGCATTTAGATTTGGATTTAAGATTTAGGTTTAGATTTAACATTTAGATTTAGATTTAAGATTTAGATTTAGATTTAGCATTTAGATTTAAATTTAACATTTAGATTTAGATTTAGCATTTAGATTTAGATTTAACATTTAGATTTAGATTTAACATTTAGATTTAGATTTAGCATTTACATTTAGATTTAACATTTAGATTTAGATTTAGCATTTAGATTTATTTTTCACATGTACACATTTTTAACAAATATATAAAACAATCTGTTTTGCATGAATTTCTGTTGCAAATGAAGGGAAAATGAGCTAAATGTGAGAAAAGTGAACTAAATGTTCACAAAATGTCACCTATTTAACAGTGATTGAATTTTTACAAACGGCGCCCCATAGCAGAGAAGCGTGTAGGACTGCAACTCTGCTTCCTGGTCTCACCTCTGGAACGTCAGGGGTTTGGTTTTCTAATAAACCTCTCCATATTTCTAGATAAGAGGGACGCACCATCCAAAGTGGGATGTATGCCGTCCCTCCTAATGAGACCACGTTTTCCCCAGAAACTTTGCCAATTGTCTATTAAGCCCACATTGTTTGCTGGGCACCACCTCGACAACCAGCGATTGAATGATGACATGCGGCTAAACATGTCATCATTGATCAAATTGGGCAGGGGTCCAGAGAAGATTACAGTGTCGGACATTGTTTTAGCGTATTCACACACCGATTCAACATTAATTTTAGCGACTTCTGATTGTCTCAATCGGACGTCATTACCGCCGACGTGAATCATTATCTTATCGTATTTACGATTACGTTTATCCTTCGCCAGCAGTTTTAAATAGGATTCAACGTCCCCTGCTCTGGCCCCAGGAATGCACCTAACTATGGTCGCTGGTGTCTCTAACTTCACGTTTCGGAGAATGGAGCTGCCAATGACCAGAGTTTTACCCTCAGCAGGTGTGTTGCTGAGCGGGGAAAACCGGTTGGAAACGTGAACGGGGGGCGGGTGGTGAACCGTGGGCTTATGTCTTGGACTATGCTTCCTTCGGACAGTCACCCAGGCCTGGCTTCCCGGCTGCTCGGGAACTGCCGAGGGACGGCTAGCAGTAGCTATGCTATGTCGCTCCGTACCGGCTATGGGGGACTGGCTAGCTGCTGTGTCTACCGGATTGCTGAACATAGTACGGAGCCGTGCCTCCAATTCAGTAAGTCTCGCCTCCAGAGCTACAAATAAGCTACATTTATTACACGTACCATTATCGCTAAAAGAGGAGGACGAGTAACTAAACATCTGACACACTGGGCAGGAAAGAGAGGGAGAGGGAGAAGCAGAAGGAGAGGTAGAAGCCATCTGTAGCTGATTAGCTGCTAGGCTAGCGGATTCGAAGCACCGAGTTAAATGAAGTTCTACAAAGCAATTTCTACACAAGCGCTTTAGGAGCAGCCTGTGTAGTAATTTACTTTATTGTAGACTGGTTTCGGTGCTGGAATTTAGATTAACAATGAAAGACAGATAAATCTGTGGACAGTGGCAACACCAGCACACAATCACCTACAGACGGTAACAAACAGGAAGTAGTACGTCACCTGTGCTGCGCAGTCTCCGTTGTCAAACAGTATGTCACCCAGGTACATGACTTCACATTTAAAAGGAATATTACCCCCAAATATATTATTTATATGTTCATGGATCTGTTCCCAATAAGGTCTAATAATCTGGCAATCCCAGAACATATGAAAGTGGTTAGCTTCATTAGTTCCACAGAGTCTCCAACAGGTTGCCTCTCGGCCCAGATGACGTTTCTGAACAGGTGTAACAAAAAATCTTACTACATTTTTCCAGCAGAATTCTCGCCATGTATTTGAACCTGTTGAGACCCACTGTAGTTGACATATTCTCTCCCAGCTCTCAGTAGATATTGAAACATTTCCTTCTCTTTCCCATTTCTTCTTTATGTATTCTGTGTTGTCCTGTTTCGACTGTAAAATGCCATTATAGAGCTTGGATATAATTTTGTTGCAAGATCCGGATTTGAGTAAAGGTAGAAACACCTGTAGAAATCCTGTAGCTCCTTTTCCTGGAATCACTTTTAAGTTTTGGTTAAAGTAATGTCTGACCTGCAAATACCTGTAAAAGTCGTCTGCCTGTAATCCATGTTTATTCCGTAGTGCTTCAAAACTTTGGAATGTGCCATCGTCTTGGATAAAAGAACGGTAGTCCGTTAGACCTTTTAATATCCAGTTCCTGAATCGGCTGTCATACTTATTAGGTGTAAACTCCGAGTCGTACGCGCACCACCTCAAGATTTTGGGCGTGTCCCCTAGTTTGCAGATTTTCGCAATTTCCTGCCAGGATTTCAAAAGAATGTCTGACATGGGTTCATCTGAAACCATCAATTCTTTCTGAAGTCTGCTGTCTGTTAATAGGGCCATTACTGGTATTCCTTTTATTATTGTATCTTCTAAGTCCTTCCATCCTGCCATGTATGTTGGTGAATATAAACAAATTAATGGTCTCAGCTGAGCTGAGTAGTAATATTCTTTTAAGCAGGGGAGGCCCATCCCACCCCTTTCTTTTCTTAATTGCAGAGTTTTATATTTAATCCTGGCTCTTTTCCCTTGCCAAAGATACCTTGAAATTACCTTGTCCCATTCTTGAAATTGATTGTGTGGTATCTGGACTGGTAGACACTGAAACAGGTAAAGCATTCTTGGGAGCACGTTCATTCTAATAGACTCAATCCTGGAATACAAATTGAGAAAGGGAATAACATTCCATCTTTGTATATCTGACTTTATCTTTGAGATTAGAGGTCCATAGTTAACATCAAATATTCTTGATAAGTCCTTAGGCATCACAACTCCCAAATATTTAATGTGCTTGGCATCCCAATTCCATTTATATAAATTCCTAATCTCATTTGGTGGGTCGTAGTTAAGTGGTAACACTTGGGTTTTATTAATGTTAATTTTGTACCCTGAAAGTGAACCATATTCCTTTAACATTTTCATCACTTTAGGGAGTGTCTGTGTGGGTTGTGTTAAACTTATTAATAGGTCGTCAGCGAATAAAGCCACCTTTTGCTCCCCAGATGTCATTGTTACCCCTTTTATATCAGGTCTCTGTCTGATCCACTGACTCAGGGGTTCTATAAACAGAGCGAAGAGGAGTGGCGACGCACAACATCCCTGTCTCGTTCCTCTTTCAAGAGTAAAGGAGTTACTTAGGTCCCCATTAATTTTTATTTTGGCAGTTGGTTTATCGTACAAAGCCGCAAACACATCAATTTTAGTTTTATGAAGCCCAAATTTTGATAATATTTTATATAAAAATGACCATCTCACGGAATCGAAGGCTTTCTCTGCATCCAAACTTATTATAAGGGTCTCCTGCTTTTGTTGTATAGCTTTTCTCATAACATGCAATGTTTTCCTAATGTTATCTTGGGTCTGTCTTTGCCTTATGAAGCCCGTCTGGTCTTTATGTATCAGTTCTGGTAGGACTGATTCTAATCTTTTCGTCAGTATGGAGGTGAACACTTTGTAGTCAATATTTAAAACACTTACAGGACGATAATTCCCACATTCCAATTTATCTTTCCCCTCTTTGGGAATAACAGAAATTATTGCCTCTCTCCATGAGGGTGGAATTAATTTTTTGTCCAGCACCCAATTAAATGCTCTTAATAACGTTGGAACTAGTTGATCTTGCATTATTTTGTACCATTCTGAGGTGAAACCGTCTGTCCCTGGGGACTTTCCCCCTTTTAGCCTCCCAATGGCTGACTGTATCTCTTCTTTTGTTATTTTAGATACCAATTTTTCATTTTGTTCATTTGTAACCTTTGGTAGATGTATTGAAGAGAGGAAACTGTCAATCTGATGTTCGTTGTTCGGATGTGGTTGGGAATATAATACTTTATAAAATTTTTCAAAGCTTTGTTGAATTTTCTCTGGGTTAGTTTCTATTGCATTTGTTGTACAGTTTCTTATTTTGTGTATCGTTCTCTCTGCTTGTTGTTTCCGTAGTTTAAATGACAAGATCTTTAATGATTTCCCCCCAGTCTCATAGTACTGTTGTTTTAAAAAGAGGAGCTTTTTTTGTATATCTTGTGTATTTATTTCATCTATTTCTTTTTTCAACTGTGTAATTTTAAGTTTGGTGTCATCTTTTAGAGTCCCTGAGTGTTGTTTTTGAAGTTTCTTCAATTCGCTTTCTAAGAGTTTAAGTCTTTGTTGTCGATTTTTCTTTTCATTGGAGGAGATTGCTATTATTTTACCTCTAATCACGGCTTTAAGTGCATCCCAGAGTATTGACGGTGTCACCTCTTCGTTGTCGTTATGTTCCAAATACCATTTCAATTCAATTTTCAGTTTTTCTTTAATTGCTGGGTCGTTTAGGATGTTTGTATTTAACCTCCAAAGGGTGGACCTACTCTTGTTGTTAAGATTTAATGAGAGGTGGACGGGACTATGATCTGAGAGAGTACTAGGGCCAATTTTACTGTTCTGTACCTTGTGGAGATCATTTTTAAACATAAAAAAATAGTCTATCCGAGAATAGACATTATGGGCAGATGAATAGTGTGTGTAATCCTTACAGGATGGGTTTATCTCCCTCCACACATCTGCAATTCCTATTTCATTCATCAAATTATTAAATCTTTTACTAATATTTTTAGAGTCAGATTTTCCATTTGAAGAGTCCATTCTCGGGTTTAATCGAATATTAAAATCACCACCACATACTAAGGTCCCTTTACTTTTTGTAGTTATTAATTCGAATATGTTCTTATAGAAGGACCAGTCACTACCAGGAGTGGCGTATACATTCAAGAAACTCATCACAGAACCCTCTATTTTACCTGTAATTATAACATATCTGCCTTCCTTATCTTTATATTCAGATATGTGTTCATAGTGTACAGCACTGGATATCAAAGTCGCCACTCCTCTCCGCCTCCCTGATGTATGAGAAGAAAAATAAACATGTCTGAATCCCAATTTATTCAGTTTAGCATGTTCAGAATCATCAAGATGTGATTCTTGCAGGAATGCTACTTGGATTTTATCCTTCCTTAGTTTTGACAGAATTTTCCACCTCTTAATTGGGTTGAGTATGCCATTTATATTGAGCGAGACTACTTTTAAAGATCTACTTGGCATCTAAGTGATTTTCCTCTCAATAACCCTCATAGGCCTGGTAAGCTCCCCATTCCCTGTAAGAACCAACAGGGAGTGAACAGATATGTAATGAACGAAAATTACACTAATAACTTCAGAACGTGACATCAACAGTCTATGTGACTCCCAATGTAGGGGTCACTCAACTTGACCCTATAGAGCCTCGCTGGTGGGGCTCTGAGGGGAAAGCCCTCTTCCTGAGTCCAGAGATAGGGGCCCCTTCTGGCGTTGGCAGCACGATGTCAAAGTGAACCCGAAACTAATCATCTTGTAGTTTTTTAAGTGTCTATCAACTCACCCATATTCATGTTGATTCAGCTGAATCTCAAAGAGAGGTGGTAAGTCTCACTTCAACTCTTTCGAGTGGAAACTTCTTGCCTTTGCATCCACAAAAGTCCACTGTTTAACTCCTGCTTTTTAGTATGAGGTTAAATACCTAGTGGTATTTTTCCTCCATTCACACTCACAGTCCCTCTTTTTGTTTCACGTTTTTCTTGTTGCAACTTTAAAGCCTTTTCAAGGCCGCAGAGGGCTCCGCCGCCCTACGGAATTTAACTGTTTAAGACAGGGGGCTCCGCCATCCCAGCGGAATTTAACTGCGCTTCAGGACCTCTTTGCCCTTTACTTTTACCTGCCAGTGCCTAGGATATTCAGGGTTTAAAACACACAATGACCTTCAGTCATTTTCAGGACCTCTTTGCCCTTTACCTTTTACCTGCAGGGTTTTAAACATGCAATGACCCTCAGTCATTCCTTTTTAAGAAAACTTTAACTCACCAAGCTGTGTCTTTTCCCTCTCGGACTCCCGTCAACCGTTGGATCCCAGCCGGCGGGTAGATCTCCCAGTCCCGGAAAGGGTCTTAATGAAACTCACTCTATGGAGTCCACCGTGGCCACGGTTTTTTCCTGGTGTCCGCCCCGCCTGCTGGAATCCTTAGGTCTGTTGGGATCCGGCTCGAAGGACCAAGTTAATGTCAGGTTCAAACAACCTAGAACACTATTAAAACACACACGCAAAGAGAGAAGACACAGAGTTAGAGTTCTTTTTTAACTCGCGAGGAGAACGGACAGAGACGTGTTCAGTTACACTCTCCAACCCGCTCTGAAAACGCTCTGCCGAACCCTCTCTTTTTATTTAGGGTGGTCCCTAGTTCCAAAATGGTTGCAGCCATCTAAAGGATGTGGGTTCAGACAAGCTGCTTCCTTCAAATTATTTCTATCTTAAAAGAATGTTCTTGTCTACACCAGGTGTCTTCATTCAGTTCAAAGCTGACATCCTTATCAGCCGTGCACTTCTCCATGTAGCCCTCCTCGTCTTGTAGGAGGGTTTCCTGCTGTATTTCTCCAATGTCGTGTCGCCCTGCTCCTTGTTGCTGAGTCTGCATGTGAACCTAAAAAACAACTTGCACACATCCTGCACAAACACATATATCATTCTCAAGCAGTTAAAGCAAATGTAAGATAAATTCTATGTACAATTATTTCAACACCCATCACCACAGCCAAGCACACTGGGCTCCCCAGGACAGCACACGGGGCCCCCCAGCACCACAGCCCGCCTGGCTCTCCATCAGAGCCTGGTCACAGCGCTCCGCAGCAGAGCCTGTCTACACGGCTCCCCAGCACCACAGCCCAGCACACCGGGCTCCCCAGCCCAGCTGACCGGGCTCCCCAGCACTGCACACGGGGCCCCCCAGCACCACAGTCCGCCTGGCTCTCCATCAGAGCCTGTTCACTCCGCTCCCCAGCAGAGCCTGTTCAAACCACTCCCCAGAAGAGCCTGTACACACGGCTCCCCAGCACCACAGCCCAGCACACCGGGCTCCCCAGCCTAGCTCAACGGGCTCCCCAGTACAGCACACGGGGCCCCCCAGCACAGCACACGGGGCTTCCCAGCACAACAGCCCACCTGGCTCTCCATCAGAGCCTGTTCACTCCGCTCCCCAGCAGAGCCTGTTCAAACCACTCGCCAGCAGAGCCTGTCCTCACGGCTCCCCAGCACCACAGCCCAGCACACGGGGCTCCTCAGCCAAGCACACCGGGCTCCTCAGCCAAGCACACCGGGCTCCTCAGCCCAGCTCACAGGGCCCCCCAGCACAGCACACGGGGGCCCCCAGCACCACAGCCCGCCTGGCTCTCCATCAGAGCCTGTTCACACCGCTTCCCAGCAGAGCCTGTCTACACGGCTCCCCAGCACCACAGCCCAGCACACCGGGCTCCCCATCCCAGCTCACCGGGCTCCCCAGCACAGCTCACAGGGCTCCCCAGCACAGCACACTGGGCCCCCCAGCACAACAACCCGCCTGGCTGTCCAGCAGAGCCTTTTCAAACCACTCCCCAGCAGAGCCGGTCCACACGGCTCCCCAGTCCCACAGCCCAGCACACCGAGCTCCCCAGCCCTGCTCACAGGGCCCCCCAGCAAGGCACACGGGGGCCCCCAGCACCACGGCCCAGCTGGCTCTCCATCAGAGCCTGTTCACACCGCTCCCCAGCAGAGCCTGTCTACACGGCTTCCCAGCAACACTGCCCAGCACACCTGGCTCCCCAGCCCAGCTCACCAGGCTCCCCAGCACAGCACACCGGGCCCCCCAGCACCACAGCCCGCCTGGCTCTCCATCAGAGCTTGTTCAAACCTCTCCCCAGCAGAGACTGTCCATACGGCTCCCCAGCAGAACAGCCCTGGACACCGGTCTCCCCAGCCCAGCTAACCGGGCTGTCCAGCACAGCACACGGGGGCCTCCAGCATCACAGCCCGCCTGGCTGCCCAGCAGAGCCTGTTCAAACCACTCCCCAGCAGTCCCTGTCCACACGGTTCCCCAGCAGCAAAGCCGAGCACAGCGGGCTCCCCAGCACAGCTCACGGGGGCAACCAGCACCACATCCCGCCTGGCTCTCCATCATGGCCTGTTCACACCGCTCCCCAGCAGAGCTTGTCTACACGGCTCCCCAGCAGCACAGCCCAGCACACCGGGCTGCGCAGCCCAGCTCACCGGGCTCCCCAGCACAGCACACGGGGGCAACCAGCACCACATCCCGCCTGGCTCTCCATCATGGCCTGTTCACACCGCTCCCCAGCAGAGCTTGTCTACACGGCTCCCCAGCAGCACAGCCCAGCACACCGGGCTGCGCAGCCCAGCTCACCGGGCTCCCCAGCACAGCACACGGGGGCCCTCAGCATGACAGCCCGCCTGGCTCTCCATCAGAGCCTGATCAGCCGCTCCCCAGCACAGCCTGTCCAAACGCCTCCCGAGCAGCACAGCCCAGAACACCGGGCTCCCCAGCCCAGCTCACCGGGCTCCCCAGCACAGCACACGGGGCCCCCCAGCAGAGCCTGTCTACACGTTTGGCCAGCACCACAGCCGAGCACACCGGGCTCGCCAGCCAAGTTCACCGGGCCCCCCAGCACCGCACACGGGGTCCCCCAGCACCACAGCCCGCCTGGCTCTCCATCAGAGCCTGTTCACACCGCTCCCAAGCAGAGCCTGTCAACACGGCTCCCCAGCACCACAGCACATCACACCGGGCTCCCCAGTCCAGCTGACCGGGCCCCCCAGAACAGCACACGGGGGCCCCCCGCACCACAGCCCGCCTGGCTCTCCATCAGAGCATGTTCACACCGCTCCCCAGCAGAGCCGGTCCACACGGCTCCCCAGCAGCACAGAACAGCACACCGGCTTCCACAGCACAGCACACGCGGGCCCCCAGCACCACGGCCCGCCTTGCTCTCCAGCAGAGCCTGTTCAAACCACTCCCAAGCAGAGCCGGTCCACACGGTTCCCCAGCAGCCAAGCCCAGCACACTGGCCTCCCAAGCCCAGCTCACCGGGCTCCCCAGCATAGACCACGGGTCCCCCCAGCACCTCAGCCCACCTGGCTTTCCAGCAGAGCCTCTTCACAAGGCTACCCAGCAGAGCCTGTCCACACGGCTCCCCAGCAGCACAGCCCAGCACACCAGGCTCCACAGCCGATCTCACTGGGCTCCGCAGCACAGCACACGGGGCCACCCAGCACCACAGCCCAGCACACCGGGCTCCCCAGCCAAGCTCACAGGGCTCCCCAGCACAGCACACGGGGGCCCCCAGCACCACAGCCCGCCTGGCTCTCCATCAGAGCCTGTTCAAACCATTCCCCAGCAGAGACTGTCCATACGGCTCCCCAGCAGCACAGCCCTGCACACCGGACTCCCCAGCACAGCACATGGGGGCCCCCAGTACCACAGCCCGCCTGGCTCTCCATCAGAGACTGTTCACACCGCTCCCCAGCAGAGCCTGTTCACTCCGCTCCCCAGCAGAGCCTGTCTACACGGCTCCCCAGCACCACAGCCCAGCACACCGGGCTCCCCAGCCCAGCTCACCGGGCTCCCCAGCCCAGCACACCGGGCTCCCAAGCCCAGCTCACCGGGCTCCCCAGCACAGCACACGGGGCCCCCCAGCACCACAGCCCGCCTGGCTCGCCAGCAGAGCCTGTTCAAACCACTCCCCAGCAGTCCCTGTCCACACGGCTCCCCAGCAGCACAGCATAGCACAGCGGATTCCCCGGCCAAGCTCACCGGGCTCCCCAGCACAGCACACGGGGGCCACCAGCACCACATCCCGCCTGGCTCTCCATCATGGCCTGTTCACACCACTCCCCAGCAGAGCCTATTGAAACCACTCCCCAGCAGAGCCTGTCCACACGGCTCCCCAGCACCAAAGCCCAGCAAACCGGGCTCCTAAGCCCAGCTCACAGGGCTCCCCAGTACAGCACACGGGGGCCCCCAGCACCACAGCCCGCCTGGCTGTCCAGCAGAGCCTTTTCAAACCACTCCCCAGCAGAGCCTGTCCACACGGCTCCACAGCACCACAGCACAGCACACCGGGATCCCCAGCCCAGCTCACCGGGCCCACCAGCACAGCATACGGGGGCCCCCAGCACCACAGCCTTCCTGGCTCTCCATCAGAGCCTGTTCACACCGCTCCGCAGCAGAGCCTGTCTACACGGCTCCCCAGCACCACAGCCCAGCACACCGGGCTCCCCAGAACAGCACACCGGGCCCCCCAGCACCAATGCCCGCCTGGCTCCCCAGCAGAGCCTGTCCACACGGCTCCCCAGAAGCACAGCCCAGCACACCGGGATCCCCAGCAAAGCACAGGGGGCCCCCAGCACCACAGCCCGCCTGGCTCTCCAGCAGAGCCTCTTCACACCGCTCCCCAGCAGAGCCTGTCTACACGGCTCCCCAGCAGCACAGCCCGCCTGGCTCTCCATCAGAGCCTGTTCAAACCGCTCCCAAGCAGATCCTGTCAACACGGCTCCCCAGCACCACAGCCCAGCACACGGGGCTCCCCAGCCCACCACACCGGGCTCCGCAGCACAGCACACGGGGCCCCCCAGCATCACAGCCCGAATGGCTCGCCAGCAGACCCTGTCTACACGGCTCCCCATCACCACAGTCCAGCACACCGGGCTCCCCAGCACCACAGCCCAGCACACGGGGCTCACCAGCCCAGCTCACCGGGCTCCCCAGCACAGCACACGGTGGCCCCAAGCTCCACAGCCCGCCTGGCTGTCCAGCAGAGCCTGTTCACACCGCTCCCCAGAAGAGCCTGTCCACAGGGCTCCCCAGCAGAACAGCCCAGCACACCGGGCTCCCCAGCACAGCACACGGGGGCCCCCAGCACCACAGCACGCCTTGCTTCCCATTAGAGCCTGTCCACACGGGGCCCGCCAGCACCACAGCCCGAATGGCTCGCCAGCAGACCCTGTCTACACGGCTCCCCAGGACCACAGCCCAGCACACCGGGCTCCCTAGCCCAGATCACCGGGCTCCCCAGCACAGCACACGGGGGCCCCCAGCACCACAGTCCGAATGGTTCTCCATCAGACCCTGTTCACACCGCTCCCCAGCAGAGCCTGTCCACACAGCTCCCCAGCACCACAGCCCAGCACACCCGGCTCCCCAGCCAAGCTCAACGGGCTCCTGAGCACAGCTTTCGGGGGCCCCCAGCACCACAGCCCGCCTGGCTCTCCATCAGGGCCTGTTCACACCAATCCGCATGAGACCCTGTCTACACGGCTCCCCAGCACCACAGCCCAGCACACCGGGCTCCCCAGCCCAGATCACCGGGCTCCCCAGGACAGCACACGTGGCCCCCCAGCACCACAGGCCGCCTGGCTCTCCATCAGAGCCTGGTCACAGCGCTCAGCAGCAGAGCCTGTCCACACGGCTCCCCATCAGAGCCTGTCCACACGGGGCCCGCCAGCACCACAGCCCGAATGGCTCGCCAGCAGACCCTGTCTACACGGCTCCCCAGCACCACAGCCCAGCACACCGGGCTCCCCAGCACAGCACACGGGGCCCCCCAGCACCACAGCCCGCCTGGCTCTCCATCAGAGCCTGTTCACACCGCTCCGCAGCAGAGCCTGTCTACACGGCTCCCCAACACCACAGCCCAGCACACGGGGCTCCCCAGCCCAGCACACCGGGCTCCTCATCACAGCACACGGGGCCCCCCAGCACCACAGCCCGCCTGGCTCTCCATCAGAGCCTTTTCAAACCACTCCCCAGCAGAGCCTGTCCACAAGGCAACCCAACAGCAAAGCCCAGCACACCGGGCTCCCCAACCCAGCACACCGGGCACCGAAGCACAGTACGCCGGGCCCCCCAGCACCGCAGCCCGAATGGCTCCCCAGCAGAGCCTGTCTACACGGCATCCCAGCACCACAACCCAGGACACCGGGCTCCCCAGCACCACAGCCCAGCACACGGGGCCCCCCAGCACCACAGCCCGCCTGGCTCTCCATCAGAGCCTGTTCACACCGCTCCCAAGAAGAGCCTGTCCACACGGCTCCCCAGCAGCAAAGCCCAGTTCACAGGCCTCCCCATCACAGAACACGGGGACCCCCAGCACAGCTCAACGGGCTCAACAGCACAGCACACGGGGCCCCCAAGCACCACATCCCGCCTGGCTCTCCATCAGAGCCTGTTCACACCGCTCCCTAGCAGAGCCTGTCCACACGGCTCCCCAGCAGCACAGCCCAGTTCACAGGCCTCCCCATCGCAGAACACGGGCCCCCCCAGCACCACAGCCCACCTGGCTCTCCAGCAGAGCCTAATCACATCGCTCCCCAGCAGAGCCTGTCAACACGGCTCCCCAGCAGCACAGCCCAGCACACCGGGCTCCCCAGCCCACCTCACCGGGCTTCCAAGCACAGCACACGTGGCCCCCCAGCACCACAGCCCGCCTGGCTCTCCAGCAGAGCCTGTTCAAACCGCTCCCCAGCTCACCCTGTCCACACGGCTCACCAGCACCACAGAACAGCACACCGGGCTCCCCAGCCCAGCTCAACGGGCTCCCCAGCACAGCACACGTGGTCCCCCAGCACCACAGCCCGGCTGGATCTCCATTAGAGCCTGTTCACACCGCTTCCCAGCAGAGCCCGTCTACACGGCTCCCCAGCACAACAGCCAGGCACACCAGGCTGCCCAGCCCAGCTCACCGGGTTCCCCAGCACAGCACACGGGGGCCCTCAGCACGACAGCCCGCCATGCTCTCCATCAGAGCCTGTTCACACCGCTCCCCAGCAGAGCTTGTCCACACGGCTCCCCAGCACCACAGCCCAGCACACCGGGCTCCCCAGCCCTGCTCACCCGGCTCCTCAGCACAGCACACGGGGGCCCCCAGCACAGCTCACCGGGCTACCCTGAACCACAGTCCGCCTGGCTCTCCATCAGAGCCTGTTCACACCGCTCCCTAGCAGAGCATGTCCACACGGCTCCCCAGCAGCACAGCCCAGTTCACAGGCCTCCCCATCACAGAACACGGGGCCCCCCAGCACCACAGCCCACCTGACTCTCCTGCAGAGCCTGTTCAAACCACTCGCTAGCAGAGCCTGTTTACACGGCTACCCAGCACCACAGCCCAGCTCACCGGGCTCCCCAGCACAGCACACGGGGCCCCCCAGCACCACAGCGCGCCTGGCTCTCGAGCAGAGCCTGTTCAAACCCCTCCCGAGCAGAGCCTGTTCACAAGGTTCTCCAGCACCACAGCCCAGCACACCGGGCTCCCCAGCCTAGCTCAACGAGATCCCCAGCACAGCACACGGGGCCCCCCAGCACCACAGCCGCCTGGCTCTCAATCAGATCCTGTTCAACCCTCTCCCCAGCAGAGCCTGTCCACACGGCTCCCCAGCACCACAGCCCACCACACCGGGCTCCCCAGCCCAACTCAACGGGCTGCCCAGCACAGCACACGGGGCTCCCCATCACCAAAGCCCGCCTGGCTCTCCATCAGAGCCTGTTCACTCCGCTCCCCAGCAGAGCCTGTCCACACCCCTCCCCAGCACAACAGCCCAGAACACCGGGCTCCCCAGCCGAGCCAACGGGCTCCCCATCACCGAACAGGGGGCCCCCCAGAACCACAGCCCGCCTGGCTCTCCATCAGAGCCTTTTCACACCGCTCCGCAGCAGAGCCTCTCTACACTGCTCCCCAGCACCACAGCCCAGCACACCGTACTCCCCGGCCAAGCTCACCGGGCTCCCCAGCACAGGACACGGGGCCCCCCAGCACCACAGCCTGCCTGGCTCTCCGTCAGAGCCATTTCACAGCGCTCCGCAGCAGAGCCTGTCCACACGCCTCCCCAGCAGCACAGCCCAGCACACCGGGCTCCCCAGCCCAGCTCAACGGTCTCCCCAGCACAGCACACGGGGCCCCCCAGCACAGCACACGGGGCTTCCCAGCACAACAGCCTGTTCACTCCGCACCCCAGCAGACCCTGTTCAAACCACTCGCCAGCATAGCTTTTCCACACGGCTCCCAAGCACCACAGCCCAGCACACCGGGCTCCCCAGCCCAGCACACCGGGCTCCTCAGCCCAGCTCACCGGGCTCCCCAGCACAGCACACGGGGGCCCCCAGCACCACAGCCCGCCTGGCTATCCAGCAGAGCCTTTTCAAACCACTCGCCAGCAGAGCCTGTCCACACGGCTCCCCAGCACCAAAGCCCAACACACCGGGCTCCCCAGCCCAGCTCAACGGGCTCCCCAGCACCACAGCCCAGCACACGGGACTCCCCAGCCCTGCACACCGGGATCCCCAGCACAGCACACGGGGCCCCCCAGCACCACAGCCCGCCTGGCTCTCCATCCGAGCCTGTTCAAACCACTCCCCAGCAGAGCCTGTCCACACGGCAACCCAGCAGCACAGCCCAGCACACCGGGCTCCCCAGCCCATCTCACCGGGCTCCCCATCACAGCACACGGGGCCCCCCAGCACCACAGCCCGAATGGCTCGCCAGCAGAGCCTGTCTACACGGCTCGCCACCACCACAGCCCAGCACACCGGGCTCCCTAGCCCAGCTCACCGGGCTCCACAGCACAGCACACGGGGGCCCCCAGCACCACAGCCCGCCTGGCTGTCCAGCAGAGCCTGTTCACACCACTTGCATATCAGGCTCAACTTAGTGTGGATGATGCTGTCATCTATCTTCTGCAGCGTGCTCACTCACACCTGGATAGTGTTAAAGGCTCGGTGAGAATCATGTTTTTTGATTTCTCGAGTGCCTTTAATACTATTCAGCCCGTTTTGATGAGTGGCTAGCTGCTCGGGATGGGTGTCAGCTCCTCCACAGTCTCCTGGATTGCTGACTACCTGTCTGGCAGGCCTCAGCATGTGCGGCTGGGCGACACCCTGTCTGATACTGTGGTCAGCAATGTAGGAGCTCCCCAGGGCACTGTCCTGTCTCCTTTCCTGTTCACTCTGTACACCTCTGATTTCCAGTACAGCTCCGGGTCCTGCCACCTGCAGAAGTTCTCTGATGACTCTGCGGTGGTGGGGTGTATCAGGGATGGACAGGAGCTGGAGTACAGGACACTGATTGCAGACTTTGTGGAGTGGTCCCAGGCAAACCATCTGCTCCTGAATGTGGACAAGACCAAGGAGCTGGTCATCGACTTCAGGAGAAAGAGGACACCCGTGGAGCCTATCACCATCCAGGGCTCAGAGGTGGAGATAGTGGACTGCTATAAATATCTGGGAGTCCATGTGAACAGCAGACTGGACTGGAGGGACAACTGCAACGCTGTCTACAAGAAGGGCATGAGCAGACTGTACTTCCTGAGGAAGCTCAGGTCTTTTAATGTGTGCAGTAAACTGCTGGAGATCTTCTACCAGTCTGTGGTCTCCAGTGCTCTGTACTTCGCTGTGGCCTGCTGGGGCAGCAGTACCTCCAAAAGGGACATCTCTCGGATGGACAAACTGATCCGCAAAGCTGGGCAGGTTGTTGGCTGTCAGCTGGAGTCATTTGTGACAGTGAGGGACAGGAGAACACTGGACAAACTGCTCTCCATCATGGACAACCCTACTCACCCACTCCACCGGACTGTAGATGGGCAAAGGAGCTCCTTCTCCAATAGGCTCTTACAGCTGCGCTGTCACAGTGAGCGCTACAAGAACACTTTCATACCATTCTCCATACAGCTGTACAATAACTCCCCACTCTGTGACAGATAACGCACATCTATCTCACCACTGTGTAAACTGGCACTGCACTATAGAAATCACTTGTTACATGTTGTATATATTGTAAATTTTTAAATTTCCATATTTCTAAATATTACTTCAGATTGCTTATTTTTATTTTATTATACTTTTTTGTAATGTGTAGTAGATAGTACCTATTCTATTTTATTATTGTTATTATTATAATTATTATTATGATTATTATTATTATTATTATTATTATTATATTATACTTTTATACTATTATTATTATTATAATTATATTATTATTATTATTGTCATTATTTTTATCTTTATTATTATTATTATTTTTATCTTTATACTGATTACTTTATTACTTTATTTTATATCTTACTTGTGCTGTCCTTTTCCTCTTATATCTCTGTCCTGAGCTACTGTGACAACAAAATTTCCCTTGTGGATGAATAAAGTCTGTCTAAGTCTAAGTCTAAGTCTAAGTGCCCAGCCGAGCCTGTCCACACGGCTCCCCAGCACAACAGCCCCGCACACGGGGTTCCCCAGCCCAGCTCACCGGGGTCCCCAGCACAGCACACGGGGGCCCCCAGCACCACAGCCCGCCTGGCTCTCCAGCAGAAACTGTTCAAACCAGTCCCCAGCAGAGCCTGTCCACACGGCTCCCCAGCAGAGCCTGTCCACACGGCTCCCAAGCACCACAGCCCGCCTGGCTGTCCAGCAAAGCCTGTTCACACCGCTCCCCAGCCGAGCCTGTCCACACGGCTCCCCAGCACAACAGCCCCGCACACGGGGTTGCCCAGCCCAGCTCACCGGGGTCCCCAGCACAGCACACGGGGGCCCCCAGCACCACAGCCCGCCTGGCTCTCCAGCAGAGCCTGTTCACACCGCTCCTCAGCAAAGCCGGTCCACACGGCTACCCAGCAGTACACCCTAGGACACCGGGCTCCCCATCCCAGATCACCGGGCTCCCCAGCACAGCACACGGGACGCCCCCAGCACCACAGCCCGCCTGGATCTCCAGCAGAGCCTGTTCAAACCAATCCCCAGCACAGCCTGTCCACACGCCTCCCCAGCAGCACAGCCCAGCACACCGGGCTCCCCAGCCCAGCTCACCTGGCTCCCCAGCAAAGCACACGGGGCCCCCCAGCACCACAGCCCGCCTGACTCTCCATCAGAGCCTGTTCACACCGCTCCTCAGCAGAGCCTGTCCACACGGCTCGCCAGTACCACAGCCCAGCACACCGGGCTCCCCTGCACAGCTCACGGGGCCCCCCAGCACAGCACACGGGGGGCCCCCAGCACCACAGCCCGCCTGGCTCTCCAGCAGAGCCTGTTCAAACCAATCCCCAGCACAGCCTGTCCACACGCCTCGCCAGCAGCACAGCCCAGCACACCGGGCTCCCCAGCAAAGCACACGGGGGCCCCCAACACCACAGGCCGCCTGGCTTTCCATCAGAACCTGTTCACACCGCTCCCAAGCAGAGCCTGTCTACACGGCTCCCCAGCAACACAGCCCAGCACACCGGGCTCCCCATCCCAGCTCACCGGGCTCCCCAGCACAGCACACTTGGCCCCCCAGCACCACAGTGCGCCTGGCCCTCCATCAGAGACTGTTCACACCGCTCCCCAGCAGAGCCTGTTCACTCCGCTCCCCAGCAGAGCCTGTCTACACGGTTCCCCAGCACCAAAGCCCTGCACACCGGGCTCCCCAGCACCACAGCCCAGCACACTGGCCTCCCCAGCCAATCTCACCGCGCTACGCAGAACAGGACACGGGGCACCCCAGCCCAGCTCACCGGGCTCCCCAGCACAGCACACGGGGGCCCCCAGCACCACAGCCAGCCTGGCTGTCCATCAGAGCCTCTTCACACAGCTCCCCAGCAGAGCCTTTCCACACGGCTCCCCAGCACCACAGCCCAGCACACCGGGCTCCCCAGTCCTGCTCACCGGCCTCCGTAGCAGAGCACACGGGGGCCCCCAGCACCACAGCCCGGCTGGCTCTCCATCAGAGACTGTTCACACCGCTCCCCAGCAGAGCCTGTCTACAAGGCTCCCGAGCAGCACAGCCCAGCACACCGCAGCACAGCCCGCCTGGCTCTCCAGCAGAGCCTGTTCTCACCGCTCCCAAGCTGAGCCAGTCCACACGGCTCCCCAGCAGCACAGCCCAGCACACTGGCCTCCCAAGCCCAGCTCACCGGGCTCCCCAGCACAGAACACAGGGGCCCCCCAGCACCTCAGCCCACCTGGCTTTCCAGCAGAGCCTCTTCACAAGGCTCCCCAGCACAGCCTGTCCACACGGCTCCCCAGCAGCACAGCCCAGCACACCAGGCTCCACAGCCTATCTCACCGGGCTCCCCAGCAAAGCACACGGGGCCACCCAGCACCACAGCCCGCCTGGCTCTCCAGCAGAGCCTGTTCAAAACACTCCCCAGCAGAGCCTTTCCACACGGCTCCCCAGCAGCACACGGGGGCCCCCAGCACCACAGCCCGCCTGGCTCTCCAGCAGAATCTGTTCAAACCACTCCCCAGCACAGCCTGTCCACACGCCTCCCCAGCAGCACAGCCCAGCACACCGGGCTGCCCAGCCAAGCTCACCGGGCTCCCCAGCAAAGCACACCGGGGCCCCCAACACCACAGCCCGCCTGGTTCTCCATCAGAGCCTGTTCAAACCTTTCCCCAGCAGAGACTTTCCGTACGGCTCCCCAGCAGCGCAGCCCTGCACACAGGGCTCCCCAGCCCAGCTAACCGGGCTCCCCAGCCCAGCACACGGGGCCCCCCAGCACCACAACCCTGCCTGCCTCTCCAGCAGAGCCTGTTCACACAGCTCCCCAGCAGAGCCAGTATGCACGGCTCCCCAGCAGCACTGCCCTGAACACCAGGCTCCCCAGCCAGGCTCACCAGGCTCTACAGCACAGCACACGGGGGCCCCCAGCACCACAGCCCGCCAGGTTCTGCAGCAGAGCCTGTCCACACGGCTCACCAGCAGCACAGACCAGCACACCGGGCTCCCCAGTAGAGCACATGGGGGGCCCCAGCAAAAAACACGGGGCCCCCCTGCACCACAGCCCGCCTGGCTCTCCATCAGAGCCTGTTCAAACCTTTCCCCAGCAGAGACTGTACATACGGCTCCCAAGGAGCACAGCCTTGCACACCGGGCTCCTCAGCCCAGCTCACGGGGCTCCCCAGCACAGCACACGGGGGCCCCCAGCACCACAGCCCGCCTGGCACTGCAGCAGACCCTTTTCAAACCACTCCCCAGCCGAGCCTGTCCACACGGCTCCCCAGCACCACAGCCCAACATACCGGGCTCCGAAGCCCAGCTCAACGGTCTCCCCAGCACAGCACACGGGGCCCCCCAGCACAGCACACGGGCCCCCCCATCACAGCACACGGGGCTTCCCAGCACAACAACCCGCCTGGCTCTCCATCAGAGCCTGTACAAAACTCTCCTCATCAGAGCCTGTCCACACGGCTCCCCAGCACCACAGCCCAGCAGACCGGGATCCCCAGCACAGCACATGGGGGCCCCCAGCAACACAGCCCGCCTGGCTCTCAATCAGAGCCTGTTCAAACCACTCCCCAGCAGAGCCTGTCCACATGGCTCCCCAGCAGCACAGCCCAGCACACCGGGCTCCCCAGCCCAGCACACGGGGCCCCCCAGCACCACAGCCCCCCTGGCGCTCCATCACAGCCTGTTCACACCGCTCCCCAGCAGAGCCTTTCCACGCTGCTCCCCAGCACCACAGCCCAGCACACCGGGCTCCCCAGCCCTTTTCACCCGGCTCCCCAGCACAGCACACGGGGGCCACCAGCACAGCTCACCGGGCTCCCCTGAACCACAGCCCTCCTGGCTCTCCATCAGAGCCTGTTCAACTCTCTCCCCAGCAGAGCCTGTCCACACGGCGCCCCAGCACCACAGCCCAGCACACCGGGCTCCCCAGCACAGCACACGGGGCCCCCCAGCACCACAGCCCGCCTGACTCTCTAGCAAAGCCTTTTCAAACCACTCGCCAGCAGAGCCTGTCAACACGGCTACCCAGCAATACAGCCCAGCTCACCGGGCTCCTCTGCCCAGCTCATTGGGCTCCCCAGCACAGCACACGGGGCCCCCCAGCACCACAGCCCACATGGATCTCGAGCAGAGCCTGTTCAAACCACTCTCGAGCAGAGCCTTTCCACACGGCTCTCCAGCACCACAGCCCAGCACAACGGGCTCCCCAGCCCAGCTCAACGAGATCCCCAGCACAGCACACGGGGCCCCCCAGCACCACAGCCCGCCTGGCTCTCCATCAGATCCTGTTCAACCCTCTCCCCAGCAGAGCCTGTCCACACGGCTCCCCAGCACCACTGCCCACCACACCGGGCTCCCCAGCAAAACTCAACGGGCTCCCCAGCACAGCACACGGGGCTTCCCACCACCACATCCCGCCTGGCTCTCCATCAGAGCCTGTTCACTCCGCTCCCCAGCAGAGCCTGTTCAAACCACTCCCCAGAAGAGCCTGTCCACACGGCTCCCCAGCACCACAGCCCAGCACACCGGGCTCCCCAGCCTAGCTCAACGGGCTCCCCAGCACAGCACACGGGTCCCCCTAGAACCACAGCCCGCCTGGCTCTCCATCAGAGCCATTTCACACCTCTCCCCAGCAGAGCCTGTCCACACGGCTCCCCAGCACCACAGCCCAGCTCAACGGGCTCCCCAGCACAGCACACGGTGGCCCCAAGCACCACAGCACGCCTGGTTCTCCATCAGAGCCTGTTCACACCGCTCCCCTGCAGAGCCTGTCTACACGGCTCCCCAGCAGCACAGCCCAGCACACCGCAGCACAGCCCGCTTGGCTCTCCAGCAGAGCCTGTTCACACCGCTCCCCAGCAGAGCCTGTCCACGCGGCTCACCAGCAGCACAGCCCAGCACACCGGGCTCCCCAGCCCAAGTCAACGGGCTCCCCAGCACAGCACACGGGCCCCCCCTGCATAGCACACCGGGCTCCCCAGCCCAGCATACGGGGGCCCCCAGCACCACAGCGCGCCTGGTCCTCCATCAGTGCCTGTTCACACCGCTCCCCTTCAGAGCCTGTCCACACGGCTTCCCAGCACCACAGCCCAGCACACTGGGCTCCGAAGCCCAGCTCACTGGGCTCCCGAGCACAGCACACGGGGACCCCCAGTACCACAGCCCGGCTGGCTCTCCATCAGAGCCTTTTCACACCGCTCCCCGGCAGAGCCTATCCACACGGCTCCCCAGAAGCACAGCCCAGCACACCGGGCTCCCCAGCCCAGCTCACCAGGGTCCCCAGCACAGAACACGGGGCCCCTCGGAACCACAGCCCGCCTGGCTCTCCAGCAGAGCCTGTTCAAACCACCCCCCAGAAGAGCCTGTCCAAACAGCTCCCCAGCACCACAGCCCAGCACACCGGGCTCCCCAGAAGCACAGCCCAGCACACCGGGCTCCCCAGCCCAGCTCACCAGGGTCCCCAGCACAGCACAAAGGGCGCCCCCAGCACCAAAGCCCGCCTGGCTCCCCAGAAGAGCCTGTGCACACGGCTCCACAGCAAAACAGCCCAGCACACCGGGCTCCCCAGCCCAGCTCAACGGGCTCCCCAGCACAGCACACGGGGCCCCCCAGCACCACAGCAAGCCTGGCTCTCCATCAGTGCCTGTTCACACCACTCCCCAGCAGAGCCTTTCCACACCGCTCCCCAGAAGAGCCTGTGCACACGGCTCCCCAGCAGCACAGCCCAGCAAACCGGGCTCCCCAGCCCAGCTCACCAGGCCCCCCAGCACCACAGCCCGCCTGACTATCCAGCATAGCCTTTTGAAAACACTCCCCAGAACCACCTGTCGACACGCCTCCCCACCAGCACAGCCCAGCACGCCGGGCTCCCCAGCTCAGCTCACCGGGCTCCCCAGCACAGCACACGGGGGCAGCCAGCACCACATCCCGCCTGGCTCTCCATCATGCCCTGTTCACACCGCTCCCCAGCAGAGCCTGTCCACACGGCTCCCCAGCACCACTGCCCAGCACACCGGGCTCCCCAGCCAGGCTCAACGGGCTCCCCAGCATGGAACACGGGGACCCCCAGCACCACAGCCAGCCTGGCTCTCCAGCAGAGCCTGTTCAAACCACTCCCCAGCAGAACCTGTCCACACGGCTCCCCAGCAGCACAGCCCAGTACACCGGGCTCCCCAGCCCAGCTCACCGGGCTCCCCAGCACAGCACACGGGGCTCCCCAGCAGAGCCTGTCTACACGGTTGGCCAGCACCACAGTCCAGTACACCGGGCTCCCCAGCCCAGCTCACCGGGCTCCCCAGCACAGCACACGGGGCTCCCCAGCAGAGCCTGTCTACACGGTTGGCCAGCACCACAGTCCAGTACACCGGGCTCCCCAGCCCAGCTCACCAGGCCCCCCAGCACAGCACACGGCGGCCCCCAGCACCAAAGCCCGCATGGCTCTCCATCAGAGCCTGTTCAACCCTTTCCCCAGAAGAGCCTGTCCACACGGCTCCCCAGCACCACAGCCCAGGACACCGGGCTCCCCAGCGCAGCACACGGGGCTCCCCAGCACCACAGCCCAGGACACCGGGCTCCCCAGCGCAGCACACGGGGCCCCCCAGCACCACTGCCCGCCTGGCTCTCCATCAGATCCTGTTCAACCCTCTCCCCAGCAGAGCCTGTCCACACGGCTTGCCAGCACCACAGCCCACCACACCGGGCTACCCAGCCCAACTCAACGGGCTCCTCAGCACAGCACACGGGGCTTCCCAGCACCAAAGCCCGCCTGGCTCTCCATCAGAGCCTGTTCACTCCGCTCCCCAGCAGAGCCTGTTCAAACCACTCCCCAGAAGAGCCTGTCCACACGGCTCCCCAGCACCACAGCCCAGAGCACCGGGCTCCCGAGCCCAGCTCACAGGGCTGACCCAGCACAGCACACGGGGGCCCCCAGGACCACAGCCCGCCTGGCTCTCCATCAGAGCCTTTTCACACCGCTCCCCAGAAGAGCCTGTCCACACGGCTCCCCAGCAGAGCCTGTCCACACGGCTCCCCAGCACCACAGCCCAGCACAGCGGGCTCCCCAGCACAGCACACGGGGCCCCCCAGCACCACAGCCCACCTGGCTCTCCATCAGAGCCTGTTCACACCGCTCCCCAGCAGAGCCTGTCTACACGGTTCCCCAGCACCACAGCCCAGCACACCGGGCTCCCCAGCACAGATCACCGGGCCCCCCATCACAGCACACGGGGGCCCCCAGCGCCACAGCCCGCCTGGCACTCCCTCAGAGCCTGTTCAAACCACTCCCCAGAAGAGCCTGTCCACACTGCTCCCCAGCACCACAGCCCAGCACACCGGGCTCGACAGCCCAGCTCAACGGGCTCCCCAGCACAGCACACGGGGGCCCCCAGCACAGCTCACCGTGCTACCCTGAACCACAGTCCGCCTGGCTCTCCATCAGAGCCTGTTCAACCCTCTACCCAGCAGAGCCTGTCCACACGGCTCCCCAGCACCACAGCCCAGCACACCGGGCTCCCCAGCACAGCACACGGGGCCCCCTAGCACCACAGCCCGCCTGACTCTCCAGCAGAGCCTGTTCAAACCACTCGCCAGCAGAGCCTGTCTACACGGCTACCCAGCACCACAGCCCAGCTCACCGGGCTCCTCTGCCCAGCTCACCGGGCTCCCCAGCACAGCACACGGGGCCCCCCAGCACCACAGCCCGCCTGGCCCTCCAGCAGAGCCTGTTCAAACCACTCCCGAGCAGAGCCTGTCCACAGGGCTCTCCAGCACCACAGCCCAGCACACCGGGCTCCCCAGCCCAGCTCACCGGTCTCCCCAGCACAGCACACGGGGCCCCCCAGCACCACCGCCCGCCTGGCTCTCCATCAGATCCTGGTCAACCCTCTCCCCAGCAGAGCCTGGCCACACGGCTCCCCAGCACCACAGCCCACCACACCGGGCTCCCGAGCCCAACTCAACGGGCTCCCCAGCACAGCACACGGGGCTTCCCAGCACTAAAGCCCGCCTGGCTCTCCATCAGAGCCTGTTCACTCCGCTCCCCAGCAGAGCATGTTCAAACCACTCCCCAGAAGAGCCTGTCCACACGGCTCCCCAGCACCACAGCCCAGCACACCGGGCTCCCCAGCCCAGCTCAACGTGCTCCCCAGCACAGCACACGGGGGGCCCCAGCACCACAGCAAGCCTGGCTCTCCATCAGAGCCTGTTCAACCCTCTCCCCAGCACAGCCTGTCTACACGGCTCCCCATCACTACAGCCCAGCACACAGGGATCCCCAGCCCAGCTCACCGGACCACCCAGCACAGCACACGGGGCCCCCCAGCACCACAGCCCGCATGGCTCTTCATCAGAGCCTGTTCAACCCTCTCCCCAGCACAGCCTGTCCACACCGCTCCCCAGCACAACAGCCCAGAACACCGGGCTCCCCAGCCGAGCTCAACGGGCTCCCCAGCACCGAACACCGGGGCCCCCAGCACCACAGCCCAGCACACCGGGCTCCCCAGCCCAGCACACGGGGGCCCCCAGCACCACAGCCCGCCTGGCTCTCCAGCAGAGCCTGTTCGAACCGCTCCCCAGCAGAGCCTGTCCACACGGCTCAAAGCAGCACAGCCCAGCACAACGGGCTCCCCAGCCCAGCTCACCGGGCTCCCAAGCACAGCACAAGGTGGCCCCCAGCACCACAGCCCGCCTGGCGCTCCATCAGAGCCTGTTCACACCGCTCCCCAGCAGAGCCTTTCCACACTGCTCCCCAGCACCACAGCCCAGCACACCGGGCTCCCCAGCCCTGCTCACCGGGCTCCCCAGCACAGCACACGGGGCCCCCCAGAACAGCTCACCGGGCTCCCCAGCACAGCACACGGGGCCCCCCAGCTTCACAGCCCGAATGGCTCCCCAGCAGAGCCTGTCTACACGGCTCCCCAGCAGCACAGCCCAGCACACCGCAGCACAGCCCGCCTGGCTCTCCATCAGAGTCTGTTCAAACCGCTCCCCAGCAGATCCTGTCCACACGGCTCCCCAGCAGCACAGCCCGCCTGGCTCTCCAGCAGAGCCTGTTCACACCACTCCCCAGCAACGCCTTTCTACAAGGCTCCCCAGCACCACAGCCCAGCTCAACGGGCTCCCCAGCACAGCACACGGGGGCGCTCAGCAACACTGCCCGCCTGGCTCTCCAGCAGAGCCTGTTCAAAACACTCCCCAGCAGAGCCTGTCCACACAGCTCCCCAGCAGCACAGCCCAGCACACCGGGCTCCTCAGCACAGCACACGGGGGCCCCCAGAACAGCACACGGGGGCCCCCAGCACCACAGCCCGCCTGGCTCTCCAGCAGACCCTGTTCAAATCACTCCCCAGCACAGCCTGTACACACGCCTCCCCAGCAGCACAGCCCAGAACACCGGGCTCCACAGCCCAGCTCACCGGACCACCCAGCACAGCACACGGGGCCCCCCAGCACCACAGCCCGCATGGCTCTTCATCAGAGCCTGTTCAACCCTCTCCCCAGCACAGCCTGTCCACACCGCTCCCCAGCACAACAGCCCAGAACACCGGGCTCCCCAGCCGAGCTCAACGGGCTCCCCAGCACCGAACACGGGGCCCCCCAGAACCACAGCCCGCCTGGCTCTCCATCAGAGCCTGTTCAGACCGCTCCCCGCCAAAGCCTGTCTACACGGCTCCCCAGCAGCACAGCCCAGCACACCAGGCTCCCCAGCCCAGTTCACCGGGCTCCCGAGCACGGCACACGGGGCCAACCAGCACCACAACCCGCCTGGCTTCCATCAGAGCCTGTTCACATGGCTCCCCAGCAGAACAGCCCAGCACACCGGGCTCCTCAGCCCAGCTCACCGGGCTCCCCCGCACCACAGCCCGCCTGGCTCTCCATCAGAGCCTGTTCACACCGCTCCCCAGCAGAGCCTGTCCACACGGCTCCCCAGCACAACAGCCCAGCACACCGGGCTCCCAAGCCCAGTTCACCGGGCCCCCCAGCACATCACACGGTGGCCCCCAGCACCAAAGCACACCTGGATTTACAGCATAGCCTGTTCACACCGCTCCGCAGCAGAGCCTGTCTCCACGGCTCCCCAGCACCACAGCCCAGCACGCCGGGCTCCCCAGCACTGGACACGGGGGGCCCCCAGAACCACAGCCCGCCTGGCTCTCCAACAGAGCCTGTTCACACCGCTCCCCAGTAGAGCCTGTCCACACGGCTCCCCAGAATAACAGCCCAGCACACCGGGCTCCCCAGCCCAGCTCACCGGGCTCCCCAGCACCACAGCCCCCCTGGCTCTCCAGCAGAGCCTGTTCACACCGCTCCCCAGCAGAGCCTGTCCACACGGCTCCCCAGCACCACAGCCCAGCTCACCGGGCTCCCCAGCACAGCACACGACGCCCCCAGCACCACAGCCCGCCTGGCTCTCCATCAGAGCCTTTTCACACCGCTCCCCAGCAGAGCTTGTCTACACGGCTCCCCAGCAGAACAGCCCAGCACACCGGGCTGCGCAGCCCAGCTCACCGGGCTCCCCAGCACAGCACACGGGGGCCCTCAGCAACACTGCCCGCCTGGCTCTCCAGCAGAGCCTGTTCAAAACACTCCCCAGCAGAGCCTGTCCACACGGCTCCCCAGCAGCACAGCCCAGCACACCGGGCTCCTCAGCACAGCACACGGTGGCCCCCAGAACAGCACACGGGGGCCCCCAGCACCACAGCCCGCCTGGCTCTCCAGCAGACCCTGTTCAAATCACTCCCCAGCACAGCCTGTACACACGCCTCCCAAGCAGCACAGCCCAGAACACCGGGCTCCACAGCCCAGCTCACCGGGCTCACCAGCACAGCACACGGGGGCCCCCAACACCACAGCCCGCCTGGCTCTCCATCGGAGCCTGTTCACAGCGCTCCGCAGGAGAGCCTGTCTACACGGATCCCCAGCACCACAGCCCAGCACACCGGGCTCCCCAGCCCAGCTCACCGGGCTCCCCAGCAAAGCACACGGGGCCCCCCAGCTTCACAGCCCGAATGGCTCCCCAGCAGAGCCTGTCTACACGGCTCCCCAGCAGCACAGCCCAGCACACCGCAGCACAGCCCGCCTGGCTCTCCATCAGAGCCTGTTCAAACCGCTCCCCAGCAGATCCTGTCCACACGGCTCCCCAGCAGCACAGCCCGCCTGGCTCTCCAGCAGAGCCTGTTCACACCACTCCCCAGCAACGCCTTTCTACAAGGCTCCCCAGCACCACAGCACAGCACACCGGGATCCCCAGCCCAGCCCACCGGGCCCCCCAGCAAAGCACACGGGGGCCCCCAGCACCACAGCCCGCCTGGCTCTCCATCAGACCCTGTTCACACCGCTCCGCAGCCGAGCCTGTCTACACGGCTCCCCAGCACCACAGCCCAGCACACCGGGCTCCCCAGCACAGCACACCGGGCCCCCCAGCACCAATGCCCGCCTGGCTCCCCAGCAGAGCCTGTCCACACGGCTCCCCAGCAGCACAGCCCAGCACACCGGGATCCCCAGGCTAGCTCAACGGGTTCCTCAGCACAGAACAAGGGGCCCCCCAGCACCACAGCCCGCCTGGCTCTCCATCAGAGCCTGTCCACACCGCTCCACAGCAGAGCCTGTCCACATGGCTCCCCAGCACAACAACCCTGCACACCGGGCTCCCCAGCCCAGCTCACCGGGCTCCCCATCACAGCACACCGGGGCCCCCAGCACCACAGCCCAGCACACCGGGCTCCCCAGCCCAGCACACGGGGGCCCCCAGCACCACAGCCCGCCTGGCTCTCCAGCAGAGCCTGTTCAAACCGCTCCCCAGCAGAGCCTGTCCACACGGCTCCCCAGCAGCACAGCCCAGCACAACGGGCTCCCCAGCCCAGCTCACAGGGCTCCCAAGCACAGCACAAGGTGGCCCCCAGCACCACAGCCCGCCTGGCGCTCCATCAGAGCCTGTTCACACCGCTCCCCAGCAGAGCCTTTCCACACTGCTCCCCAGCACCACAGCCCAGCACACCGGGCTCCCCAGCCCTGCTCACCGGGCTCCCCAGCACAGCACACGGGGCCCCCCAGAACAGCTCACCGGGCTCCCCAGCACAGCACACGGGGCCCCCCAGCACCACTGCCCGCCTGGCTATCCATCAGAACCTTTTCACAACGCTCCCCAGTAGAGCCTGTCCACACGGCTCCCCAGCACCACAGCCCAGCACACCGGGCTCCCCAGCCCAGCTCACCGGGCTCCGCAGCACAGCACACGGGGGCACCCAGAACCACAGCCCGCCTGGCTCTCCGGCAGAGCCTGTTCAAACCACTCCCCAGCCGAGCCTGTCCACACGGCTCCCCAGCACCACAGCCCAGCACACCGGGCTCCCCAGGCCAGCTCAACGGGCTCCTCAGCACAGAACAAGGGGCCCCCCAGCACCACAGCCTGCCTGGCTCTCCATCAGAGCCTTTCCACACCGCTCCTCAGCAGAGCCTGTCCACATGGCTCCCCAGCACAACAACCCTGCCCACCGGGCTCCCCAGCCCAGCTCACCGGGCTCCCCATTACAGCACACCGGGGCGCCCAGCACCACAGCCCGCCTGGCTCTCCATCAGAGCCTGTCCACACCGCTCCTCTGCAGAGCCTGTCCACATGGCTCCCCAGCACAACAACCCTGCACACCGGGCTCCCCAGCCCAGCTCACCGGGCTCCCCAGCACAGCACACGGGGGCCCCCAGCACAGCTCACCGTGCTACCCTGAACCACAGTCCGCCTGGCTCTCCATCAGAGCCTGTTCAACCCTCTACCCAGCAGAGCCTGTCCACACGGCTCCCCAGCACCACAGCCCAGCACACCGGGCTCCCCAGCACAGCACACGGGGCCCCCTAGCACCACAGCCCGCCTGACTCTCCAGCAGAGCCTGTTCAAACCACTCGCCAGCAGAGCCTGTCTACACGGCTACCCAGCACCACAGCCCAGCTCACCGGGCTCCTCTGCCCAGCTCACCGGGCTCCCCAGCACAGCACACGGGGCCCCCCAGCACCACAGCCCGCCTGGCCCTCCAGCAGAGCCTGTTCAAACCACTCCCGAGCAGAGCCTGTCCACAGGGCTCTCCAGCACCACAGCCCAGCACACCGGGCTCCCCAGCCCAGCTCACCGGTCTCCCCAGCACAGCACACGGGGCCCCCCAGCACCACCGCCCGCCTGGCTCTCCATCAGATCCTGGTCAACCCTCTCCCCAGCAGAGCCTGGCCACACGGCTCCCCAGCACCACAGCCCACCACACCGGGCTCCCGAGCCCAACTCAACGGGCTCCCCAGCACAGCACACGGGGCTTCCCAGCACTAAAGCCCGCCTGGCTCTCCATCAGAGCCTGTTCACTCCGCTCCCCAGCAGAGCATGTTCAAACCACTCCCCAGAAGAGCCTGTCCACACGGCTCCCCAGCACCACAGCCCAGCACACCGGGCTCCCCAGCCCAGCTCAACGTGCTCCCCAGCACAGCACACGGGGGGCCCCAGCACCACAGCAAGCCTGGCTCTCCATCAGAGCCTGTTCAACCCTCTCCCCAGCACAGCCTGTCTACACGGCTCCCCATCACTACAGCCCAGCACACAGGGATCCCCAGCCCAGCTCACCGGACCACCCAGCACAGCACACGGGGCCCCCCAGCACCACAGCCCGCATGGCTCTTCATCAGAGCCTGTTCAACCCTCTCCCCAGCACAGCCTGTCCACACCGCTCCCCAGCACAACAGCCCAGAACACCGGGCTCCCCAGCCGAGCTCAACGGGCTCCCCAGCACCGAACACCGGGGCCCCCAGCACCACAGCCCAGCACACCGGGCTCCCCAGCCCAGCACACGGGGGCCCCCAGCACCACAGCCCGCCTGGCTCTCCAGCAGAGCCTGTTCGAACCGCTCCCCAGCAGAGCCTGTCCACACGGCTCAAAGCAGCACAGCCCAGCACAACGGGCTCCCCAGCCCAGCTCACCGGGCTCCCAAGCACAGCACAAGGTGGCCCCCAGCACCACAGCCCGCCTGGCGCTCCATCAGAGCCTGTTCACACCGCTCCCCAGCAGAGCCTGTCCACACTGCTCCCCAGCAGCACAGCCCAGCACACCGGGCTCCCCAGCCCAGCTCACCGGGCTCCCCAGCACAGCACACGGGGCCCCCCAGCATCACAGCCCGAATGGCTCCCCAGCAGAGCTTGTCTACACGGCTCCCCAGCAGCACAGCCCAGCACACCACAGCAAAGCCCGCCTGGCTCTCCATCAGAGCCTGTTCAAACCGCTCCCCAGCAGATCCTGTCCACACGGCTCCCCAGCAGCACAGCCCGCCTGGCTCTCCAGCAGGGCCTGTTCACACCACTCCCCAGCAACGCCTTTCTACAAGGCTCCCCAGCACCACAGCCCAGCTCACCGGGCTCCCCAGCACAGCACACGGGGGCGCTCAGCAACACTGCCCGCCTGGCTCTCCAGCAGAGCCTGTTCAAAACACTCCCCAGCAGAGCCTGTCCACACAGCTCCATAGCAGCACAGCCCAGCACACCGGGCTCCTCAGCACAGCACACGGGGGCCCCCAGAACAGCACACGGGGGCCCCCAGCACCACAGCCCGCCTGGCTCTCCAGCAGACCCTGTTCAAATCACTCCCCAGCACAGCCTGTACACACGCCTCCCCAGCAGCACAGCCCAGAACACCGGGCTCCACAGCCCAGCTCACCGGACCACCCAGCACAGCACACGGGGCCCCCCAGCACCACAGCCCGCATGGCTCTCCATCAGAGCCTGTTCAACCCTCTCCCCAGCACAGCCTGTCCACACCGCTCCCCAGCACAACAGCCCAGAACACCGGGCTCCCCAGCCGAGCTCAACGGGCTCCCCAGCACCGAACACGGGGCCCCCCAGAACCACAGCCCGCCTGGCTCTCCATCAGAGCCTGTTCAGACCGCTCCCCGCCAAAGCCTGTCTACACGGCTCCCCAGCAGCACAGCCCAGCACACCAGGCTCCCCAGCCCAGTTCACCGGGCTCCCGAGCACGGCACACGGGGCCAACCAGCACCACAACCCGCCTGGCTTTCCATCAGAGCCTGTTCACATGGCTCCCCAGCAGAACAGCCCAGCACACCGGGCTCCTCAGCCCAGCTCACCGGGCTCCCCCGCACCACAGCCCGCCTGGCTCTCCATCAGAGCCTGTTCACACCGCTCCCCAGCAGAGCCTGTCCACACGGCTCCCCAGCACAACAGCCCAGCACACCGGGCTCCCAAGCCCAGTTCACCGGGCCCCCCAGCACAGCACACGGTGGCCCCCAGCACCAAAGCCCACCTGGATTTACAGCATAGCCTGTTCACACCGCTCCGCAGCAGAGCCTGTCTCCACGGCTCCCCAGCACCACAGCCCAGCACGCCGGGCTCCCCAGCACTGGACACGGGGGGCCCCCAGAACCACAGCCCGCCTGGCTCTCCAACAGAGCCTGTTCACACCGCTCCCCAGTAGAGCCTGTCCACACGGCTCCCCAGAATAACAGCCCAGCACACCGGGCTCCCCAGCCCAGCTCACCGGGCTCCCCAGCACCACAGCCCCCCTGGCTCTCCAGCAGAGCCTGTTCACACCGCTCCCCAGCAGAGCCTGTCCACACGGCTCCCCAGCACCACAGCCCAGCTCACCGGGCTCCCCAGCACAGCACACGACGCCCCCAGCACCACAGCCCGCCTGGCTCTCCATCAGAGCCTTTTCACACCGCTCCCCAGCAGAGCTTGTCTACACGGCTCCCCAGCAGAACAGCCCAGCACACCGGGCTGCGCAGCCCAGCTCACCGGGCTCCCCAGCACAGCACACGGGGGCCCTCAGCAACACTGCCCGCCTGGCTCTCCAGCAGAGCCTGTTCAAAACACTCCCCAGCAGAGCCTGTCCACACGGCTCCCCAGCAGCACAGCCCAGCACACCGGGCTCCTCAGCACAGCACACGGGGGCCCCCAGAACAGCACACGGGGGCCCCCAGCACCACAGCCCGCCTGGCTCTCCAGCAGACCCTGTTCAAATCACTCCCCAGCACAGCCTGTACACACGCCTCCCCAGCAGCACAGCCCAGAACACCGGGCTCCACAGCCCAGCTCACCGGGCTCACCAGCACAGCACACGGGGGCCCCCAACACCACAGCCCGCCTGGCTCTCCATCGGAGCCTGTTCACAGCGCTCCGCAGCAGAGCCTGTCTACACGGATCCCCAGCACCACAGCCCAGCACACCGGGCTCCCCAGCCCAGCTCACCGGGCTCCCCAGCAAAGCACACGGGGCCCCCCAGCGTCACAGCCCGAATGGCTCCCCAGCAGAGCCTGTCTACACGGCTCCCCAGCAGCACAGCCCAGCACACCGCAGCACAGCCCGCCTGGCTCTCCATCAGAGCCTGTTCAAACCGCTCCCCAGCAGATCCTGTCCACACGGCTCCCCAGCAGCACTGCCCGCCTGGCTCTCCAGCAGAGCCTGTTCACACCACTCCCCAGCAACGCCTTTCTACAAGGCTCCCCAGCACCACAGCACAGCACACCGGGATCCCCAGCACAGCCCACCGGGCCCCCCAGCAAAGCACACGGGGGCCCCCAGCACCACAGCCCGCCTGGCTCTCCATCAGACCCTGTTCACACCGCTCCGCAGCCGAGCCTGTCTACACGGCTCCCCAGCACCACAGCCCAGCACACCGGGCTCCCCAGCACAGCACACCGGGCCCCCCAGCACCAATGCCCGCCTGGCTCCCCAGCAGAGCCTGTCCACACGGCACCCCAGCAGCTCAGCCCAGCACACCGGGCACCGCAGCCCAGCTAACCGGGCTACCGAGCACAGCACACTGGGGCCCCCCAGCACCACAGCCCGCCTGGCTCTCCATCAGAGCCTGTCCACACCGCTCTTCAGCAGAGCCTGTCCACATGGCTCCCCAGCACAACAACCCTGCACACCGGGCTCCCCAGCCCAGCTCACCGGGCTCCCCATCACAGCACACCGGGGCCCCCAGCACCACAGCCCAGCACACCGGGCTCCCCAGCCCAGCACACGGGGGCCCCCAGCACCACAGCCCGCCTGGCTCTCCAGCAGAGCCTGTTCGAACCGCTCCCCAGCAGAGCCTGTCCACACGGCTCAAAGCAGCACAGCCCAGCACAACGGGCTCCCCAGCCCAGCTCACCGGGCTCCCAAGCACAGCACAAGGTGGCCCCCAGCACCACAGCCCGCCTGGCGCTCCATCAGAGCCTGTTCACACCGCTCCCCAGCAGAGCATTTCCACACTGCTCCCCAGCACCACAGCCCAGCACACCGGGCTCCCAGCCCTGCTCACCGGGCTCCCCAGCACAGCACACCGGGCTCCCCAGCCCAGCTCACCGGGCTCCCAAGCACAGCACAAGGTGGCCCCCAGCACCACAGCCCGCCTGGCGCTCCATCAGAGCCTGTTCACACCGCTCCCCAGCAGAGCCTTTCCACACTGCTCCCCAGCACCACAGCCCAGCACACCGGGCTCCCCCAGCCCAGCCTCACTGGCTCCGCAGCACAGCACACGGGGCACCCAGAACCACAGCCCGCCCTGACCCGGCAGAGCCTGTCTCACCACCACCTGTGCCGAGCCTGTCCACACGGCTCCCAGCACCACAGCCCAGCACACCGGGCTTCCCCAGGCCAGCTCAACGGGCTCTCAGCATGAACAAGGGGCCCCCAGCACCACAGCCCGCTGGAGCTCTCCATCAGAGCCTTCCACACCGCTCCTCAGCAGAGCCTGTCCACATGGCTCCCCAGCACAACAACCCTGCCCACCGGGCTCCCTTAGCCCAGCTCACCGTCCCCATTACAGCACAATCGGGGCCCCCAGCACCACAGCCCGCCTGGCTCTCCATCAGAGCCTGTCCACACCGCTTCCTCTGCAGAGCCTGTCCACATGGCTCCTCAGCACAACAACCTCCTGCACACTGGGCTCCCCAGCACAGCTCAACGGGCTCCCCAGCACAGCACACGGGGGCCCCCAGCACAGCTCACCGTGCTACCCTGAACCACAGTCCGCCTGGCTCTCCATCAGAGCCTGTTCAACCCTCTACCCAGCAGAGCCTGTCCACACGGCTCCCCAGCACCACAGCCCAGCACACCGGGCTCCCTAGCACAGCACACGGGGCCCCCTAGCACCACAGCCCGCCTGACTCTCCAGCAGAGCCTGTTCAAACCACTCGCCAGCAGAGCCTGTCTACACGGCTACCCAGCACCACAGCCCAGCTCACCGGGCTCCTCTGCCCAGCTCACCGGGCTCCCCAGCACAGCACACGGGGCCCCCCAGCACCACAGCCCGCCTGGCCCTCCAGCAGAGCCTGTTCAAACCCCTCCCGAGCAGAGCCTGTCCACAGGGCTCTCCAGCACCACAGCCCAGCACACCGGGCTCCCCAGCCCAGCTCACCGGTCTCCCCAGCACAGCACACGGGGCCCCCCAGCACCACCGCCCGCCTGGCTCTCCATCAGATCCTGGTCAACCCTCTCCCCAGCAGAGCCTGGCCACACGGCTCCCCAGCACCACAGCCCACCACACCGGGCTCCCGAGCCCAACTCAACGGGCTCCCCAGCACAGCACACGGGGCTTCCCAGCACTAAATCCCGCCTGGCTCTCCATCAGAGCCTGTTCACTCCGCTCCCCAGCAGAGCATGTTCAAACCACTCCCCAGAAGAGCCTGTCCACACGGCTCCCCAGCACCACAGCCCAGCACACCGGGCTCCCCAGCCCAGCTCAACGTGCTCCCCAGCACAGCACACGGGGGGCCCCAGCACCACAGCAAGCCTGGCTCTCCATCAGAGCCTGTTCAACCCTCTCCCCAGCACAGCCTGTCTACACGGCTCCCCATCACTACAGCCCAGCACACAGGGATCCCCAGCCCAGCTCACCGGACCACCCAGCACAGCACACGGGGCCCCCCAGCACCACAGCCCGCCTGGCTCTTCATCAGAGCCTGTTCAACCCTCTCCCCAGCACAGCCTGTCCACACCGCTCCCCAGCACAACAGCCCAGAACACCGGGCTCCCCAGCCGAGCTCAACGGGCTCCCCAGCACCGAACACCGGGGCCCCCAGCACCACAGCCCGCCTGGCTCTCCAGCAGAGCCTGTTCGAACCGCTCCCCAGCAGAGCCTGTCCACACGGCTCCCCAGCAGCACAGCCCAGCACAACGGGCTCCCCAGCCCAGCTCACCGGGCTCCCAAGCACAGCACAAGGTGGCCCCCAGCACCACAGCCCGCCTGGCGCTCCATCAGAGCCTGTTCACACCGCTCCCCAGCAGAGCCTTTCCACACTGCTCCCCAGCACCACAGCCCAGCACACCGGGCTCCCCAGCCCTGCTCACCGGGCTCCCCAGCACAGCACACGGGGCCCCCCAGAACAGCTCACCGGGCTCCCCAGCACAGCACACGGGGCCCCCCAGCTTCACAGCCCGAATGGCTCCCCAGCAGAGCCTGTCTACACGGCTCCCCAGCAGCACAGCCCAGCACACCGCAGCACAGCCCGCCTGGCTCTCCATCAGAGCCTGTTCAAACCGCTCCCCAGCAGATCCTGTCCACACGGCTCCCCAGCAGCACAGCCCGCCTGGCTCTCCAGCAGAGCCTGTTCACACCACTCCCCAGCAACGCCTTTCTACAAGGCTCCCCAGCACCACAGCCCAGCTCACCGGGCTCCCCAGCACAGCACACGGGGGCGCTCAGCAACACTGCCCGCCTGGCTCTCCAGCAGAGCCTGTTCAAAACACTCCCCAGCAGAGCCTGTCCACACAGCTCCCCAGCAGCACAGCCCAGCACACCGGGCTCCTCAGCACAGCACACGGGGGCCCCCAGAACAGCACACGGGGGCCCCCAGCACCACAGCCCGCCTGGCTCTCCAGCAGACCCTGTTCAAATCACTCCCCAGCACAGCCTGTACACACGCCTCCCCAGCAGCACAGCCCAGAACACCGGGCTCCACAGCCCAGCTCACCGGACCACCCAGCACAGCACACGGGGCCCCCCAGCACCACAGCCCGCATGGCTCTTCATCAGAGCCTGTTCAACCCTCTCCCCAGCACAGCCTGTCCACACCGCTCCCCAGCACAACAGCCCAGAACACCGGGCTCCCCAGCCGAGCTCAACGGGCTCCCCAGCACCGAACACGGGGCCCCCCAGAACCACAGCCCGCCTAGCTCTCCATCAGAGCCTGTTCAGACCGCTCCCCGCCAAAGCCTGTCTACACGGCTCCCCAGCAGCACAGCCCAGCACACCAGGCTCCCCAGCCCAGTTCACCGGGCTCCCGAGCACGGCACACGGGGCCAACCAGCACCACAACCCGCCTGGCTTTCCATCAGAGCCTGTTCACATGGCTCCCCAGCAGAACAGCCCAGCACACCGGGCTCCTCAGCCCAGCTCACCGGGCTCCCCCGCACCACAGC